>JABEYC010000159.1:0-64593 GCA_013266195.1 Fusarium zealandicum | reverse complement strand
CCCCCCCCTCAATTGAAGCCCCCAGCTGCTCCCACTTACATACAACCTCTTGTGATCCTGCCCATACCTTCTACACCCCGAGTACAAGGTAGTCCGACATCGCCAACCTCTCGTCTCAAACCGCACTCTCTCCATCTTTCTATACACAATATCTGCCAACATGTCGAGAATCACGGCTCCCGCCTCAAAACTCACCCGCACTCTGCTCGAGTCGCATCGATCTACTGGCGCTGTTCTCATGCCCAAGTATGACGAGCTTCTCCGAGCTCCCCTTCGTCCTTCAGAGCACTCTGACGTGAGTATCCTCAACATCTGAGCCAGATTATTGAAAGTCGCCGTTTCTAACCATTGATTAGTCCTCTCGTGGTCTTACCACTACCCACCGTCCTACCCCTCAACCATCCCTCGCCAACCGCAGACGGCCTCTGATGCAGACCTTCCACTCCTCGGGCCCGTCTCAGGCTCCCGTCGCCCACCTCGACACAACTGTCTTGCCCAAGATTCATGCTGTTCCCGCCTCGGATGAGCCCATTCCCCGTATGCCTCTTCTTCCCGATAACTACGGTGCCTTCCATCACTCTCTCTCCGATGCTGCCGACTTCTCCCGAAGCAGTCGGCCCATTATCTTCGCCGCTGACCCCGATGTCGTCGTTCCCGGCGCGCCCATGGCCCCCGTTGAGGGTCTCAACATGGACGGTGTTGAGCTCAAGTTTGCGCATGAGCAGCAGCCCGCTCAGCATGAGAAGGAGGAGAGCGGCTTCTTGAAGGACATGCTACGCAGCATGGTCGATGATGTGTTTGGCTCAAAAAGTCAGCTCCAGAAACACTAAAGGGGATAAGCTTCTTGGGAACGTGATACGATAGGAGCTGGAATCTTTTGACTGAGCATCGACGTCAATAAAGAAGAGGTTGGGGATACAAGCGTTATGTGTGTATTTTACTTGTTTGCGCAAAACAGGGTGTTGTTGCGCCATCTAATCGCCCGTTACAAGAGGCTGCGCATGGCTGGAAGTTATCTATTACTTAACTAAGTTACATTTCATGGAACGAGGAAAGCCTAAAATGGCTGACCGGAATACAATCCAAGTTTTGATTTGTCCATTCAAACATATCACATGCCCATTTGCCTACAATGTGGAACTCCTTTGGGTCAACCGCATCCTAGCTCTCAGGATGTATGATGCACGATGAATTTCCGAATGCCCAATTATCCCAAAATTGTGAAGCAACTACCTGGAATGATGTGACTGCACCAGGTGCATTCGAGCGTCATCTTGTGTCGAGTTCGTGTTGATGTTGTGTTGTGTCTATGGTATCATCTCTCGTAAAACACCACCTGCATCCCCTTGTCCACCGACTCAGCTTCCCTTTCTTTTTTTGGACTTTGTTCCTGTCAATCTCTCGGTCCTCGCTGCCACTTGGTACAATACATATTCGCGGATAAAACGCAGCCAACTAGTAAACAAACCCATCCAACCAAAACTGCCCATCCCTCTGCATTTCACCGCTCCACTAGACCCCACACATTATCTTCGGGGCTCCTCTACCGCTTCTTCATCGAAGGTCGGGGCTTGCACTCATCGTTGTTAACGGGGTGCAGCATCACCTTGTTCGGATAGCTCTGCGTGTTGTGTTGGTAGCCCTTGGACCAGTCGTAGCTAACGGCGTAGGCAAAGATGCTGCCGTTCTTGTTGAAGGTGGTGGCCGTGATACTGCCGCCCACATTGGGGTACCCCTTGAGGCGGTGCTTGGCGTCCTTGTCCCAGAAGTGGAACGTGCCGTCGGATCCGGCCGTGCTGAAGGTGCCGTGCACGGGGTGGAACGAGATGTCGTTGACGGCGTAAACGCTGGTGACGCTGTTGGCGGGCGGGTCACGGTGGCACTTGAAGGAGAAGTTGGAGCTGTGCATCATGTTAGCCGGGCCGACGCGTAGGGCACGGGGTTGGAACAAGATGGCTTACCTGGAGTCTTTGTCCTCGACATACTGAATCGCGCAACGACCCTCGATGCTGCCAATAGCGAAGCCTGCAGAGTCCGTGAAGCAGCTGACGACTCTGGTCTGCCACTTGAGTGGGCTCTGCAGCGTCTTGTAGAATTTGGTCGGGTTCTTGAGGTCGATCACGTTGATGTATCGGTCGGCGGTGCCCACCACGCAGAGGTTGTCGTGGACGTCCATGGTGTAGACTCGCTCCTGGCAAGACACGGTCGCGGCGGGACCCTGCTGACGGAGATCCCAGTACTTGACCGTCTTGTCCCAAGAGCCTGTTACGACCATGGGGCCGTTGCCGCTATCGAAGAATCGGCATGTTCGTACGGGCTGGTCGTGTGTGCCTATAACGAGGTCCTGCTGCGAAGCCAGGTCGCAGACCTTGACGTTCTTGTCGGCGCCTGCAGAGACGATCTTGGTTCCATCCTAGAGCTGGGTTAGCTTGTAAGGCTTCCGAGAGTCATCCTTGAACCACCCACCTTGGAGAAGTCGCAGTTCAGTACGGGCTGGCTGTGCTCGTAGACGTGTCGGCCTTGGCTCTGGCCGTTCTGAGCAATCTCGTAGATGCGGACCTTGTTGTCCCAACTAGCGACAGCAAGAAAGTCCGGTCCATTAGGCGCGGGCGAGAAGGCCAGATCGGAGATACTGTCGGTGGGAGGGTCGGAGAGCGCGACATCGGACTTGAGATCGCCCACGGTGTTGCTCGCCGATGCGCTCGACGCGCCGCCAAAGAGTCCCGACATGATTGCGGCGAGAGTGAGGAAGAGTTGGTGTTTGGCGTCGAACTTTTTTGCGTCTGTGGTGGTTTCGTGTCGATAACCTCGTTTATCACAGAGACGTCGAATCAGTGATTTTCCTGGCCGCAGGTCTTCTGGATTGTCTCTATCGACAGCAAAAAGATGCTGGCTGTTGGCGCCGTCCAAGTTCGTCGCGCCCAGAGCTTTGTAGCTGAGATGGTTGAACAGGCACGAAGGCAGCGACCCAGCCTTCTCAAGCAAAGCTCGGATTGGCTAAACTTGACCCCGTCAGTGGAAAAAATGCCTTTAACGCCACACCCGCTGGAGCTTCGATTACCTAACGCCACGCCCCAGCCCCATCACTCATAAAACTCAGATCCAAGCTCTGTTTTTTCTTCCTCTTTCTTCTTCTTTTCTTCACCCGCCCCCTCGCTCAATAAATCGCCATTCGAAGCTCACAAACAGAGACACTGCACTGCAGCGTCTCCCTCTTCTGGCTTTGGGAGAAAGTCCCCGGACGTCTCCGTTTCGACGGAGCTTGCGGAAACGCGCCGCCACAGAAGCACAGCGGCTGACCTCTACGCCCAGGCCCTCTCCCTGCGCCGGCCCTGCTCGCTGTTACACTTCTTTCAGTCCAGCGTCTCGCGAACTCGATTTCCTCAGGCTCTCGGCCCTCTTGGATGAAGATATGAGTCCGTGTCGAGCTGCCAGGGATTTGGGGGTCAACAGATCGCCAGGGGATGGAAGGCGGGCAGACGTTTGGTGCTCGTGGGTGTGGCATCGGGTTCGAAGAGGATTTGTTGTCGAGATTGATAGGTATGCGATTGCCCGGCGAAAGCTGGGTTACTCAATGGGGCTCATTCTTGATGCGAGGGGGCGGCCATCCCGTCAACACTTGGCGACGACCTTCTACCCTTTTTTACCCTCTAAACTTCGCTGGAAGTTCTCTACTGGGAGAAGTCGGACGCTGGGTCGAGATGGGTTGAAGTTTTTATGATGATGACCAACATAGAGTCAAGCACCGAGGCGGGAAAATCCTGCCGTTGTGGACCACCAAACATGTCAACTGAAAAACTTCAACCCAGCTCATTGGGAGCGTCTTGTTTAAATTGATAGATAGCTTGATGGTGTGCCATGGAGAGAGAGCGAGCGAGTCCTTCGTGATGTCGAATGCCTGTTGCCCAATACTTGCCATTATATGCTCGTCGCCTTGATCGTCCTATATTGGCCCATCGCTTCCCATGCGTACGGAGATAACAAGTCGACATCACCCATCGTCTGGTCATAGACCTTTGCCGTTCCCAATGTTCATGGGGCTTGACACACGCCCTTTCTCTGGTTAACACTTAACCCATTTGGCAACTCGCCCACAAGGCCTCAAGCACTACACAGAAGTGTTGGTCAAACGCTTGTGAATGGGCAATGAAGTTTTGAGGTATGAGGAAAATGCCAAGGCACCAGCGTAATATGACGAGGTACATGGCGTCTATATTCATGGAAAGCATCCGAGCTTGAACTGGCAAAGAGCTCTGACAAACAAGAGTGAAGCAAGATCGTCAGGTTATCCCAACCAACATTGATCTTTGCTTTCCAATAACTGGACGTTCTTTGCATTTCCTTGTCCAGCCAATAAATGTTCATCAAGCCCGCATCCCATCTTCTCCATTATCCATCGCAGTTGATGTCGCATCATACTATCTAAACACCGCACCGTTCACAAGTCCACAGGCACATGGCCCATGAACCTCTTTATCTCCAATGGCCTTGCTGCACTTTGTTATCACAACAGCTACAGGCCTTTCTTTCTTCGTTGCCCAGGGTCAGCTGAGCATTGGATATCAACAAGGCAGAAAGAAGGAGGCACGGACGAGGGTGAGGCGTGCCTGGGGATCTTGAGCGCGGAAAAGAAGCAGCAAGAGACCGAGGATGTCTTCCATGGGGTCGTGATACTGCCTTGGTATTTTCGAAGAAGGGGGTCGCTTTACTCTTTCCTCGAGAGTATTCGTCTTCATAGTAAAGACTTATGCCTGTGCCGCTTACCTTGAGGGCAGGAGTTGGCGCTCACAAGTGTTGGCCTTCTCCCCTTCCTCATATAGCTATCACTCCTTCGTTCTAGCACTCCTTCCCAGATGCACCATCTTGGCCTATATCTAGAGCTCTTGTGGTCCATCTCTAAATCCTCATTCTCTTCCAATACACAACTTGCACCACTCTCTCGACAGTTGGCTTCATCGCATTTCTATCCACAATCAAACAGACATTCATTCTTTTATCATCTTCATCCAACATGCATCCTCTCTTTCTCGTTACCGTCCTGGCCTCGGTTCCAGCCCTCGCAGCCCACACTTTCGAGCATCCCTCTCACTGGAATGACGACCTCGAGGGGCTCGATGACTCTATCACCCGGCATCGCCCAGATGACCGCCCAGATGACCGCCATGCCGAGGACTCTGACTCTTGCCATCACTCTAATAGTCATATCGCAGCTCTCGGCTTCTCCAAGCACTTGACTTCCGATCACAAGTGCCCTCTCCGCTGTCTGATAGATGGTATCGAAAAGCAGGGCTGCGGACTGACAGACTTGACATGTCACTGCGACAATGCTGAAGCAATCATCGACAATGCCTCGCCATGCTGGGCCAAGTCTGGCTGCACGCCTGACTGTATTTCTGGTAGGTTGACATCCCCCTTCTATAGCTGTCTTGTCCGGACACTTGTTGGACAAGGTTGGCTAACTAAACGCTCTTAGACGTGTCGTTTGTCGCTGCAAATCTTTGCGATCCTCTTTCCACATCCTTCCACAAATCCTCTGACGAATCATCCCACGAGTCCTCCCACAAGTCCTCCCCCTGGCCCCCTCACCAATACAAAAAGTCCTCTGCCGCCAAGATCAAAACAGGCCTGTTCCACCAGGGTGTAGTGTGGTCTGGAGCACTTGCAGTTGCTGCCATCGCGCTGTGGTGAAGAGATCCGTGACGAGGCATTGTTATGAGGAGAGTAGGCAATGGACCAGGATTAGCATCACGAGTTGGAATTCGGAAAGCATCAGAGGGATCGGGTTTGGGTTTCAGTGTTGTTGGCGGGTCGGTTCGGGTTGGTATTCTTTTTGCGCGGCATTGATCATTGAATTGTAAAGGAACAAGCCTCTGTTGCTCCCTGAAAAGAAACATCTATATTCATCAACTGTTCTCTCCAACATACCTAGGTCTCACCCTCCCGACATTGTCCGTGGTTCCGTGGTCTCATCGCCATTTCGATCCCATCGCTTTTCCAAGCAAGCTGTCTCCTCTCGTTCATATGAATAAGCACTTGCCTCTAATCGTCAGTCTCTATTTCTCACTCGTGTTGCGCCATGTGCAAACCAAGTGTCTACTCTATTCTCATCTTGACCTTGTTCTCTTGGTGCTTTTCTTTTCCATGGCTAACTTCTTTCAAGGGGAAAACTTGCCCAACGCGCCCAAGCTTCCACCATCAAACACATCTTGTAGCTTATCCAGCTCTTGGAAGTGGCTTGCGAGTTCCATGCCCTTGCGTCGCTGCGCCTCAACTCGTCGCCAGTCCCATTCGTCATCGTCATCTAGGTCAATGTCTGAAAGGTCCGCGGAGAGATCACCAAGCTGTTGGTCGCCGGTCGTCCAGCCGCCAGGTCGTGTTGGCAACAGGCCAGACTCGCCGCCGAGAACAATAGCCGGGTGCACGGTGAAGCGGCCCAGCTTGAAGACATACTTGCTAATAGCGGTCGCATAGATCTTCCTGTCCCATCCACCCGCCGCATCCTGCGCGCCACGCGTGGCAGTCTTGTAGAACCGAGGGTCAAGCCAAGAGGTCGGCCGGGCAGCACCCTTGGGCACGAAATGTGTGACAATGTAGAGCCACTTGCGATCCCAGCTCAGAACACGGCTCCACATCTCGAAGTTCTTGTAGGCGGGAATCTCGCGCCTGAAGCTGCACTCGACGGCGCCGAGCATGATGCCGATAGGGCCCTTGATGGGCTTTTCCGTCTTGGGGTCGAGAACGATCTTGGTCTGTGTGTTGCGCGACAGGGCAGCCATGGAGGGGCGGCATAGGTAGGAGACGAGATGGGTGCGCGAGACGTCGAGGTCGGCAAAGTAGGTCGAGTTGGACTTGTGGAGGTTGTAGTCGATTTCGAGGAGGGGGGCGTGAGAGGACGATATAATGGGTTTGAACAGCGCCTTCGGGCCAAGCTTGGGGGACTTGCGCACGAAGGAGTGGTAGAAGATGGAGTAAAAGACGCGATACTAGAGGATGTAAGTATAGATCAGATAGGAGGGCTTGAGGTGCTTACAGTCCATGCCAGCGGCATATTCTTCCAGTTGAACACGACAAACAGCAGCAGCAGAATCCGCGATGTCCGGCCGGGCCCCATGAGGAAGGCCTTGATCAAGGCAATCCAGTTTACTCGGTAGGCAGCATAACCAGCAGAGCCGATCACAATAGGCGCAAAGAACGGAACCACGAGCGACAGCCCGGGCAGTTTCTTTGCCGCAGAAGCCATGATGTCGAGATTCGGTATCGAGAAGCTCAAAAGATGCTTGCGACGATCGGTGGGTTAGATGCTTGCCGACGGATCGAGGGAGGGGGGGTCCTCCACCGTGATATATATCCCAAACCCACAGAATGACACAGGAGGAGATGGTGTAAAGATACAACGGCAACCTCGGTATTGTGTGCGCGGTCGCATCAGAACGCGCGCGCTCTATTATCAGTGGGGACTCGACTCAGATGTCATTGGAGGCGACGAAACTGTTGGGGATCTCGAAGGACGGAACGAAACGGAGTTTAAAATTATCTTGACCGGCGCGGCAAAAAAGGCCGCGAGATATCTCGGCGGCCGATACTGTTTAAGGGGCGTTTGTCCGGGGGGCCGGCGTGCCACTCGCCGGAGGTCACGGAACTCGACTACGTGACGGGACCGCCAGGATATGAACTTGAGATAGCGTACGAGAAAGAGAATGTTTTTAGATGGCAGACCGAGAATGGTTTGGAAAAAGAATTGAGGTGATACATGCTTACACACGTACATCCCTGGTACTATGCAAGGGCTGGACAACATCTAAAAAGTGCAAAAAGTATTTACAAAAAAATGTATAATTAGTGGAATTAAACCGCCTTGATTGGACAAACGGGGAATCGAACCCCGGACCACTCCCATGTTATTATTCGGATGAATCATGCTAAGGGAGTATTATACCACTAAACCATTCGCCCGATTGTTTGTTGACCACATCAGATTTATCTTGATACATGAAGTCTAGGCTGTCTCTCGAGTGGATCCGGGTTGCGGGACGCCAATCGTGAGCGAATCAATGTCTCATGGTGATAGTGGGGGTGGGGCACGGGTGACTTAGCACTGTTGCTGCATTTACTCACATAACCTTGAAGAAATCAGAACACAAGTCTTATCCTAAAGGTTAGAGTTAAGACATAGTAGTTTTATGGTAAGTACTTATTCAAGATATTTAGCTCACTTTTAACATGGAATGAATCTGGACTTTGTTTTCCTTCACTTTCATGAACCCGCGTGGTTATCCGGCATAGGTTTCTTGTGTTTTTCCTTACTCTATGCCATGCTGTCGGATTGTATTGGAATGAGACGTTATTGGATGGGATTCAAAGCCAAACTTATATAACTGACCTCTTTCAAGGTATATAATATATTTGGTATATCTTCATGGATAAGCCTCTTAGTTGTGGTAGTTTCTATCGTTTATGTTGTGATTCTACAGCGACTTTTCCACCTCATCCACAGCATCAATCACCTCCTTCCAGTTGGCCCACTCAGCATCACCCCCGGGAATACCTCCATGAAGGGGCAGCCTCGTGCCGTCGATATCTCCAAAGCCCCTCAGCCTGCTGATGGCCTCCTTGATGCCCACGGTGCCGTAGCGCACGACAATCTCCTCCATGGAGCTGATCTTGAACTGCAGCAGGCGGCGCTCCTTGAGCTCGTCCTCGCTGGGCTGCGCCTTGGACGCCAGCTCGTACAGGCGCACCATGGTCTTGGGGAAGAAGCCGGCCGAGGCGTCGATGGCGCCCGCGAAGCCCACTGACACCACGGGGAGCAGCTGCTGGCCGAGGCCCGTGTACGGGTTGAAGTGCGCGTAGTCGATGGACGGGTTCGAGCCGATCTGGGCGTGGTGCGAGACGTCGCCGTGGGAGAGCTTGCAGCCCACAATGTTGGCGTGCTTGGCGAGGGTCACGTAGGTTGAGGGGGCGACCTTGACGTTGTTGGATACGCCGGGGTAGTGGTAGCTGGGAGAGGTCAGTACATGGCCCATGATGGATTCGCGGTGGACTTACATCATGACGGGAATAGGGCTCTGGTCGGCCACGGCTGTGAACCACTGAATGATACCCTCCTGCGTCGTCACGGCGGCATTGTAACCAGGCACAAGGCACAGTCCCCACCGAGCGCCCGACTTTTGAGCGTCCTTGAGCTGCTCGACAGTCTCCTCCACGCTGTGTGTCGCCGTGCCCGCAATGATGGGGTAGTCGTTGAAGCCCTCCTTCTCCAGCGCCGACTTGATGCCGCTCAGCACCGCATGGCGATCCCTCGGGTGCAGATGCACCGCCTCGCCCGTGCTGCCGAGGACAACCAGGCCCTTGATGCCGTTCTTGGCCAGGAAGACGGAGTGAGCAGCCTGTGTCTCGATGTCCAGAGGCGGCGTGATGGCGTTGTAGTTGGCCGCCTTCTTAGCGGCGAAGAATGTGGGGACGGGCACGTATATGCCCTTGGGCGGAGGAGCAGCCATGATCTGTGAGTTCAAGCTGAGATATGAGTTGCAATACGTGTTTCAAGCAGCAGGACAATGGCACAGCAAGATGTAAGTGAGGGGTATGAGGACATGATGTATTATAAGCACGCGCAACCTGCCGGGCATATGAACTGCAAGCCGAAGGCCGGAGGATTCGGTGTCTCGGGCCATCTCAGCGCGACCTGCACCGGATCTACTGCGCGGTTATGCCTGATGTAATCGGGGAAAGGGACATTTCGACCTATTGAGAGTTGCGCATGGCAGATGGCCGAATCTACCCCCAAACTTGGTGGAACCGGCCCCTCTTCTCCGAGGGTTCTGTCACGGCAGATGACCCGGACTCTAACGGTTAAGCGACTAATAAGTAAGCCTGGATTGTTGCAGCGGCTGACCTAGCCAATGTGCGGTACAAATGGTGTTATTTCATCCCTACTCGAATATGCACGGAATGTTTATATAGGGAGATATATGTCGTCTATTGCCGACTTTCACTAACGCGCGAACAGGCGATCATGGTCTTACTTCCGACAGCGAGATCCACTAGCCATGTTACAAAGAGAACAAAACGCAGGCAATTCTTAAGAGCATGATTTGGTTAGAAGTGATTGACTTTTTCCTAGGCAAGTACTCGAACTCTTTGTCTTGTAGATCCATGTTGTATTCAGGCCTGCTCTGCTCTTTCCAGGCGCGAACGCTTCTTATGGATGTCATGTATATGTGATCCAACTCCACAACTCCGTCCCAGGGCCGGCTTCTAGCCAACTTTGCTGAATTGTATTTTGCCGCTTTCCACCTGTAGCTTTCCTCATCGAATAATCTGGGTGCCCTCTGCAGGCTCCAGCACCTTCCACTGGCAAGCCAGATCCTTCTTCTCGTTGTGTTCCCGCAGCTTGCCAATGATCTTGTTCGCGATCTCCTCAAAGTTGTGCGTGGCCAGAGCTAGGATAGTCGGGCCCGCGCCCGACAGACACACACCGAGGAAGCCAGGCTCGGACTTGGGGGACATGGATTCGACAATCTCGGTGAGACCGGGGATGAGGGTCTGTCGGTAAGGCTGGTGAATCTTGTCTTGCATGGCAAGGTGGATGAGATCGGGATCGGGTGGCGACTGGCCCAAGGCGACGGGCAGCAGTGCAATTCGCTGCAAGTTGAACGTCTAGAGGCCGAGTCAGCTGCTTTGAAGCAAACATTAAGATACTCTTTCAGCCTACCACATCCGGACGAGAGTACTTCTCAGGGAGCACTCCTCGAGCTTGGTGTGTCGCCACCTGGAAATCGGGGATAATGGCGACAGCCTTGATCTCCTTGGCCCAGGGGAACTTGATGTGGTGACCAATGCCGTGGGGAGGGTTCGGTGGCTTCCTTCCCGTATCCTCACCTCCAGCCGGCGCAGGCAGGACTTCACTGAGGGGGATTTCTGTCCTGGCTACGTCCTCGGGAGTCAAGGGCTTGAGGTAGGTTCCGACGAATCCTCCGTAGAGGGCGGCTCCGACATTGTCGGGATGTCTCTCTGCGACAGGGTTAGCTGTCGAGCTCTAGGAAAGCTGGTTGATCATGACGACGAACCAATCATGAGACAATAGTCAAAGAGGCGGTCGAAATCAAGATGCTTCAGACCTCCGACCTCCCTGCCCAGGACAACACCAGCGACAACGGCGGCGCCGGAGCTGCCCAGGCCGCGGCCGAGGGGGATCGGGTTCTTGATGTGAACATGGGTCTCGACGGGGAAGTTTCGCTGATCATGGCAGCGCAGGACGTAGAGAGCGACGCGTGTGAGGAGGTTCTTCTGGGGGTCGAGGCTGATATCACTGGTGCCCTCGCCCTCGCCCTCGTATGTGATCCTGCAGTTGAGGGGATGCTCGGACTTGGACTTGGAGCGGTCGATGGTGACGTGCAGCTCGAGGTAGACGGAGAGCGCAAGGCCGATGACATCGAAGCCGGGGCCAATGTTGGCGCTCGAGCAGGGGGTCTTGATGACAAAGGACTCCATGACTGTGGTTGAAACAGTAGGGAGGCCAAGTCACGCGGGTGTGGAGGAATGAGGTTGTCTCGAAGATGGACACACGGGAGGAGAGAGAGAGAGAGAAGGGGGCTTGGAGGCTCCAATTGCGCAATTGGAGCTATCAGGCACTTGATCGGCAGATTTCTTCAAGATCCTCCGCGAGAATAGAGTCACCTGGCAAGGTTTTGTGTTGATCGACCGACAATGGGACTGATTGTGACTGATGGAGAGAACCCAATGCCCCGATGACGGAGCTCCCCGCCGTGGAAAACTTGCCCCTTGCAACGCATTTTGATTGGGAAAACCCGAGCATTTGGCGGGGTAGATTCACTGTTCAACTTTCAAAATAATGCCCCTCCATGGGCTCTCTTTCAACAAAAGTCGAGACTTTTTTCTTTTTTACTTGTGGTAGTCTGGCGGGGCATGATAGTTTTGATTGGTCAGATCGGCTGCTAAATTCAGACACGGAAGGAGCCTGGACAGGGATTCCATCTCGTTATCGGCCACCCAGGGAGTTGCTTGTCTCCGAGTTGAATGTTGTTGTAGAACAAGTCAGTTTAGTTGACGAGGCGACGACTTACGGATTAAAATAAATAAAACAGCTAAGAGCTGCTGCAGCTATAGCGTTGGAGATATATCAATACGAGCACAGAGGGCCACTTCTCCCTATCCTTGGAAGCTCCTCTTTGCATGACCCTTAATAATCGCTGGTCTGGAGCCCGGCGATGCCTAGCGTTGCACAACAGCTTCAGCAGACCGATTCCATGCATAATTCCGGCCGGAAGTCGCACGTTCTTGTGTAATAAGGGCTCTTGTTTGCTGTTGCAGCCGTGGAGATTGGCGGTGATGAATATGGGCTAGCAATCATACCCGAGCAACTTGGACCCGTATGGATGGCATCTGGGAACAAGTTCGAATAGTAAACAAGAAGCCCATCTCAAATTGTGATGATACTTTTTGAATATGCGTTTTACTCTTGTGGAGTCCTTCGCGTCTCTGTCAACCTGGCCAGCAAGCCATTATGCATGTTCATTCATCATGAGCTGACCTTGCAATGCTGGGCATGATAGATCACAAGACTGAAAGCTATTGTAACCCTGAGCTATATGTCATTCGTCCGCTTTTCCATAGTTTCTCCGTTGTTGAAGCCCTGGCTAGGACGGACAAGACCGTGGAACCCAAGAAGCTCAACAAGCCATCGCTGGGGAAAACTGTCGCGGCAGCCCACTTATCCGCAAATAGCATCAATCTTGTGTCTTACCACCATGATGTCAATGTCAGTCGTGCATCACCGTCGCATGCGGGATGCAATGCTGATGTTTTCCCTCCGCGCACGCTATCTCGTATCACACATCACCCAAGGTCGACCACGCATTGCCGGGAGCCCCGGCACTTGGAGGAGCTCGACCGCTTGTTCTGCACGTCGTCGCGGCCTAGGATCATGGTTCTTCATGACGTTTGTTGGTTCTCGTGTTTTTAATCTACTACGTAGAGATCATCCAGGCCATGATGAGACCCCGCGCAATGGGGGCTGGGTTCATTGGCGATCAATAGCACCGGCCTTGGATCTTGGTAGCAGCTGCAAGACCGCGAGGTGATGGGCATTCCACGGATTTCCTGATTGAGCGTTGGCCCCGGATGTTGAGGAGACGAACGGTCGAGTTGCAGCATCGTTGAAGCGACAATACGAGGCTTTGGGGACCCTTCGGCTGACGGGAGCGGGCTCGGCGGAGGTCACCTGCACATCCGTGGGGCTTGATCGAGTGAATGAGCCTCTTGGCATGGGTTCCGAATGGGAATAGAACAACAACAACAACAACGTCCCGCAAAGCTTGCGGCATCGCCGGACACACTCTGATATCCATCGGCCGAGACTAGTCAAGCAGAAGCCGGCTGATGGCTACATACGCTACAGCGGAAAAAGCTGGCCCCCAAAAAATACGAGATTTCGAGCATGTACCCCACAATGCCGGGTATTCTGGGCCCAGAGTCTGGACACCCCGTCCCCGGCAAGCAAAGAGGCTTGAACCATGGCCATTAGTAGCAAGGCCCGTAGCTGGAAATAGCACCACGGCTAGCCCTAGCCTCTTCTCACCCCGTGCAGGAGCAAGGACTCTCACGGAGCGAGGCCAAATGTAGGGGAGGAGGCTGGGGGTCTAAGTCGTCGTGGGTTGCTGCCATCTTCTGTACTACGTATTACCCATGCATGACGCTATACGGAGGAACCAGGCTAGTAAGCCTGCCAGCCTCCGAGCATGTGGAGATGGACGATCAGCGAGGCTCGTGATGGAGGAGAGATGCATGGTTCGGTTTCTTCGAGGTTTCTTCGAGGTTTCCTTTACGAGATCTATTGCGTCGCTGACTGAACAAGCCGAGTATAAAGAGAGTCGGTCTCCTCGACATAAGCCCTTTTCTTTTTTCTATCATCACTCTCATCCTCATCAAACAATCAGCCTCCAGCTCATCAACTCTCGACTTACACCACCAACTTCCTCTTCCACCCAACAAATCAAACCAACTCCTACCGCAAACATGAAGCTGTCCGGTCTCATCTCTGCCTTCACTCTCGCCACCGCCGCCTCGGCCACCATTGGTGAGTTCCAACATCCCCCATCACATCTACATCTCTCTCTCTCTTTTATCATGCCACTAACACACAATCTCCAGTCTCCTACGACACCGGCTACGATAACAAGGCCCGCCCTATGACCTCGGTCGCCTGCTCCGACGGCCCGAACGGCCTCATCACCAAGTACGGCTGGAAGACCCAGGGTGACGCCCCCGCGGCCGCCTACGTCGGCGGTGTCTACACCATCGCCAGCTGGAACTCGCCCAACTGCGGTGGCTGCTACCGCCTCGAGTACAAGGGCAAGAAGATCCACGTCCTCGCCATCGACCACGCCGGCGACGGCTTGAACATTGGCCTCGACGCCATGAACGCCCTCACCAACGGCCAGGCCCAGAAGCTCGGCCGCATCAACGCCTCGGTCTTCCACGCCACCCCCGCCGACTGCGGCCTCAAGAAGTAAATGCATTTGATAGACACTGGAAACGATAATTTCACGACCATCAGCGGGTGATTGGGGCTTGGGATAGCCAGACTTCTTCTTCTTTCTCTCCTTTACATTATGGGTTTAATTACTTGGCATTGGCTGGCGTTCAGACTACGATTGATCACTACTTTGATCTACCTACCTACCTAGATATTCATACATCAATGAACATAGCGCTTTATTGCTTCACTACTTTGGTTTCACTGCACTGGCTTTTTCAGAATGAATCAAATTCTAAGTGCAACGATTAATTAACTTCTTGTATTTGGTAAGTGCGCCAAGCAATGCATCAACTCTCACTAACATACATAGCAATGGTTGGATCTTCAGCCAGTTCGCAAGCCTCCCTTTCACGCCATACACGCACACACTCATACCAACCATCATATCTTCACTTCTCGATCTGCTCCGCAATCTGTATCTCCTTGCCTGCCTAGCAACACCCGTTAGAGCTCAAAGTTCCTTCAATCTGTTCGACTTTCGCTTTCCGTCCCTCCATGTCCGTGGAGATTTTCGCTTTTTCCCTTCGCTCTTCGCATCTTTCTCAGGAGTCTTGACGATATCACTATAGGGGCTGGTTCTTGCCCAAATGCTCAAGTGTCGCAGTGATGGCGGAGTGGTGATTTCATCAGGAGGTGGAGACAGCGATGAACTAATGTCACTCAATGGACTACTGCTCTCTGCAGCCTTGCTTCTTGCGACGAAATCTTCGAGGTCGGACCTCCTAAGGCTTGTCGTGATGGACTCATTGGATGTGAATCCACGCTCGGGCGTACTGGGATGGCTGCTTTGCGATGCGACACGGAGCTGAGATCCGCCATGTTCCCCTGGATCGACTGATGAACGTCAGCAAGTATTGGCTAAATGAAAAGGTGAACTCACCGCTGCCGTGTCTTTGCGGGACTCTAATCCACATGGCGCATTCCAATATCTCGACCCGAGCCGCAAAGTCCTCGTATGAAAGACCATACTCCAGCCCTTCATGAGGTATCCGGATCTCATCCAATGTCTTGAAGACCGCGGTGACCCCTTTGTCCTGCGCAACAGACTCTGCAAACTCGACAAAGCGATCGAACAATCCCACCTCGCCCTTGAACACTAAGCAACCCTCTTCTGGACTGTAGCCCATGAAGTTGTCCGCGTCAGGATCCGAGAGGTTGCTGATGTGAAGATCTGTGGCAGTCTTACTCCCCTCAAGCCGAGTGAGCCTCACACTGATATCGGAGACAGGGAGAAGCTGTATGAAGGACGGCGGCGGGATGGTTTCTCGGAGATTTTTACTGATGAGGTACTCGTCGTAGGCTGGCTCGAGGATCGCGGCTCGAGTTGCGCCGAGTTCTGCGGTTTGCTCAGACGAGAGAGACTCGAGTCCTCCGTCAACGAAGTGAATAGGCATGGCGCAGGCCCTTTGCGGATAGAGGTGAGTGATTGGGGTTAACAATGAAGGATATAAGCGCGCCAGCAAGAGGTATTTGTTGTCTCTACGTGTTGACGTTTTCTCGTGCTTGTGATGGGAAATGAATATGGGTTGGTTATGTTAGAGTGCTCTTTCTGGTATTGGATTGGTTGTGACGAGGCAATAGACAAACGGGCAGCTGCGGCGGCTGTCTGGCACCTGCCGACGGCTGGCGGCTTGATGTGGATATGAAAACCAGAAGAACCCAGCGTCTACATCAAGACCCCCTAATGTTTTAGCCCCAGTATCTCTGCAAGTGCATCTACCTGGATCAATGGGTTACTCGGTTAGTGAACACCCGAGAACCGGCGTAAGGATAGAGAAGAGCTGCTGCCTGTGCACCTAACTCGGGATGTTCCAAGCACGAGGCACTCCAACCTGGCCAAACGCATGAGTGCAAGAAGTTCAAGAACTATAATCTCTAGTAAGAATATGCTAATAATCTCAGTTTGTATGTGGTATATGGGCAATCTAAAACACGTTTCCACTCGAACTAAACTCCAAGTTCTAACTTATACTGACGTATTAGCTACATTTGATTCGTCAAATACAACACCAAAAGTTAGTAGAAAAGGTATTGTCGTTGGCTGAGTAATGTAGGCCATCAAACAAAAGCCCTCTCGCGCTAGCAAACGATCTTACCTCTATCCTTACCGCTGTTTGCTTCCAATAACTAGTCACCTCAGATCTAACCAAGTTAGTCAATCCCTCCTCCCGCCTTGATGGAAGTGACTCTGAGTGCTCGGGTTCCTGCAGAGACATGTACCGACAAGGTACCACCCTTGGACCCTCAGACTGCAACGGGCCATTCCCAGCGCGGCTAACGGCTCAGCCGCACATGACAGCGCACGTTTACAAACGCGGCGCAACAATGGTCACAGTTGAGTCGTTGGCTGTTGGCTGTTGGTTATACTAAAATATCCGACTATATAGTATAACTTAGGCATGGATACCATGGAAGTCTGAAAGCTTGTTTGGAGGGAGAGGTCGACTAGGGGTTGACTAGTAGGGGTCGAGGAAGCTGCGCAAACGTGGGGTAATCCTAGTTCCGTCATCAACACGCATCCTAGAATAGCAACTTCAAACGACAACCCGTTTGGGGTCCAAATCCCCCAATCTTACCCCTAAGAAGCTACCCATAGCTCCTCGTCTTACTTACCTACCTCTGCTGCTGGCTCAACCCAACAATTCGCTTCTCTACGGGAGCGACATGACGTCACCAAACATGGACCGTCTGCCAAACGAGCTCATCGCTCATATCCTCAGCTTCCTCGACTCGGGTTCCACGACTGACCGGGCACTCTACGAAGATCCAGCCACAATGTCAAGACCAGTGCAGTCGGGAATACGCACGCCCCTCAAGAACGCTTCCCTGGTCTGTCGCTGCTGGAGAAGCTCTGTGCTGAATCTCCTGTTCCGCCACGTCTTTTGGTCGTTCCAGCGCTTCTATAAGCCAGCCGGCAACGACATCGCCTCGCAGATCGAGGTTCTAGACTTCCTGCGGCGCAAAGGCTTGTCGAAACATGTCGACAGTTTGACCATCTTCATTGACCCTCCCAGTGGTTCGGGGCAGAATAGATATGCCGATGGGCAGTTCTGGGGCGTTTTGCCCCCCAGGTCTAGTCACCCAGAGGCGCCAATGTCTTGGAATATCCTCTGGTCTGTTCTATCCCAGGGGCCTCAGAGTGGCAGTGAGGATAGCGAGGCCGGAGTGGCCGAGGAGAGGGTACGGCGACACTGGGACAACAACTGGTTTTGGCATGCCATCTTCCATGTCATCGACCCCCTGAGGATCACCTTGGTCAGTTCAGCAGATATCGTCTCTTCGCTGCTGAGCAGGAGTGTCGACTTGACGAGCGAATGGGCCTTTGACAGTATCTACTACATTCTGTCACTCTCACGCATAACTCGAAATCTCAAATATGAAGAAAGATGGGATAAATTGCCGTCTCAACAGACAGACAAGGCACCACATATCCCCTGCGACCTGGTCAAAATCCGAGACTGGACCTCGCTGCTCATCAATGAGGGTTCATTCGCGTCCGTCTACTCGTTATACGAGTTCTTTCATTATGCACCCCCTACTCTTCTACCCGTCATCCTCGATGCCGCCGACCCTTCCTTCAACACCATCCACACCACTCTCCACTCATTCTCCTACATCGCCACATTCCCCCTCTCCCACCACATCGCCGACTTCCTCATACCGGCCTGTCCGCCGGTCGAGCGCCTGTACGTCCAGTTTCAGCCCAAGAACCGAGACTTTTGGGAGAGCGACAGCCTTTCTCGGGTGGACCGCTCCGATCTGTGGCTTGAGTCTGATGCTTCGCACTCGCTCCTGATGCGTCAGATCCTGGACCCTGCTCCCCAACGGGGGTGGGAGAAGTTGAAGGTGTTTGAGAGCGGTGACACTCAGCTCGAGGGCGCATGGCGGATCGACGCTTATGATGCACTTATCGATGGCGTGAATGGCTGGAGGGAGGAGAACGAGGGCTTCTTTGTCAGGGATACTGTTCCAGAGGTGGCCGATGACGAACTTGAGGGCGTTGAGCAAGGCCAAGAAGACATGGAAGCCTTGACGATTTGAAGTCTGAAAATCACAAAGCCCGGCAGACACATCGAGGAGGGTTGTCATTCAGCTTGTTGACAATGACTCTCTACTTAAAGATGTAAAATCTATTATCGATCCCAGAACAACAAGAGGACAACGTTATGACTCTGCAACCTACAGAGTGTTGTATATGAGCCCAGTAACGCCTTTAACCATAATACATATCCGAACCCAGGTAAAAGCAATATGCCAGCATACACCGACCCACGGCAGTCCAAGGCAGTCCAAAAATCACACTTTATACCCAGAAACATGGGCAAAGTACATCCCATAACCACGGGGGAAATGATGCCTCACATATCATCACTGTCAGCATCACTCATGTCGCTATCCGACAGGTCCACCACAGGCTCATGAGCCTCATGCTCCTTCATCTCGCGATACGTGCTCCAGGTCAAACCCAAGAAGGCAAGAATGATCATGGTGCCGCCAACCATGGCTGCGAAACTGAGGGGTGTTCCGGTGATCATCCAGTCCACAATGGCGACAATGAAGATGGTCAGGAGCGCGGCCACGGAAGACAAGACGGGCGAAGTGAGGGAGATGAGGACAAGGAATGAGCCGCTGAAAGTGGCGTTGGCCAGCACGGCACACAGAACCAGCAGGCCAGTCGACGCGTTAGGCAGCTCGAACTCCTCAATGCCCAGAAAGTGAAGGATGGGGATGGGGATCCAAAGGACGGTGAGAGTGAAGAGGCCGATGCATGAGCCAAACGTATTGGCAAAGACCATACCACGAGAAGGAGAAACACCCTCAGGTGGGCATGCGTAACGCTTGTACAAGACCTCATAGAGACCGTACAAAACGGACCCAACGCCAATGACCAGATTGCCGAAGAAACGGCTTCCAGCCTCCACGTCCGCAGTGCCATCGGTCTTGGTATCTCCATAAGCGACGACCAAGACGCCTGCAATGGCGATAAGAACTGCAACCGATTTGTCGATGCGGAGAGGCTCGTGGAGCAGCGGGACCGAGAAGACGTAGGCGAAGAAGGCGGAGCAATTGTAGATGGCCGTCAAGTCCGAAGGCGTCGTCAAGCTGACGGCGATGTACCAGCTCAGCCCAGCAACGGTCAGCGCGCAGGTGATCATGGCAGTGAAGCGAACAAGGTAGCGAATGGGGCGCGCACGATTCTGTACGGATACGTGAAACACATCCAGGGTCTGTGTCTCAATCATGATAGCTGTTGTCCGCAGCTGCTGCTTGTGGCGCTTCCAAAAGACCGGCCAGGGAACCTCACGCTTCTGGAGGCGTAGGATGAGCAGCTGGACAGGCCAGAGCACGATCCACGAGCCGTGGGTAAAGTACATCATGCAGTAGGCCTTGTCCCAGCCAAGGTCGTGCTGGATGTGTGAGCTCAGCTCTGTCTGAATACAGAATGAGACCAGGCTGATGACGAGGAAGACGGCAGCATATGTGTACTTTTTGCGCGTTGAGCTCTCGGTGCCGACAGCAGTCTGCGGACTACGGCTTCGCATCGTGGACCGGCGACTAAAGGTTGGTCGCTCAATCATCTCTCGATGATAAGGGGCATCGTCTTCGCTGGACTTTCTGGAGCCCCTGCTGGATCTTCGGCCGTTGCCGTTTGAAGAATGAGTGAATCCGGCGCGGCCACGCTCAGGATCGTCCTCCTTGTGAAGCAGAGGCGTCCCTGACTTCCCGTCAGTGTGACGATGGAAGGGCGGACGGCGGAGGCCATCGGGATCCATGTCGTCGAGCTCTAGCCACTCGCGGCTGGTGTTGGTATTTGTATTGTTATCGCGGTCGCGGCGCTTCGGGTCGTCAGGATCGGAAGCGGCGGTCTGAGGGCTGTTGCTGATGCCACGAGCGCCAGCACTGCTTGGTAGTGCGGTGGATTGGTGTTCTGGTTCGCATGTGATGTTGTCGTCGTCGTCGTTGTGAGAAAGGGGAGACGACTCGGAGGACAATCGATCGTGACCTTGCAAAAGATGGACCTCTTGGTCGCTGTCCTGACGCCGAGGCATACGAGACGACGAAGGGGTAATAAAGGGAGAAGAGAAAGGAGAGAAGAAGAAGGAGAGACAAAAGGAGTGAAACGGTTAGGGTCTTTTGGTCGAACCGGGTTGACAGAATGAGGTGCGTCTGTAGTGCTTGTGGTGGTGTTGGAGGAACATTGGATTGGGTCAATTCCCATTCGGCTGGCGCGCCGTCGAAGTTGAGTGGTCCGCTCCGGAGACGGGCGGGTCTTGGGACCCCGAAAATACAGGGGGGCTCCGCTGTTCCGCAGGGGACCAACAGGCGGGGAGGCCACGGGTACGGGGGTCAACGGGCCATCGGCCTGCTGTTAACGCAAGCAGAGTTCTCGCTAAGCCATCTATAAATCTCGACGATAAGACATGGGTAGACCAGATGACGCGGTTTAAGACTGTTTCAGGGGCTCATGCGCGCTTTCATAAAGTAAGCACTGGAGAGGGCCTGTCCATGTGCTATCTCGGATCGTGTTCATCGTCTCATTGCGTGCTGCGCTATCTTCAAACTATCGTGGGCCATGATGCCAAGTTACAATGACGCCTTCGGTCATGTGCCCCAGACACCACCAACCGCCATCATGAGCTGTATCACCACACCCCCACAATCTTGGTCACCGTTCGGGATGGCTGAGATAACGAGATGAGGCGCTGCAGTCACAAACGACAGCACGTGGACCCGTACCTTTTGTACGTTTTTACTTGCTCTCGTTACATGTGCCTTGCCTGACCCAACTCTAGGTAGGTGGTAGACATGTTCCTGGCCTACTTGGATCCCGCGCCGAACAGAGCCTCGTGGACATCATAGCCGTATTCCAACTCCCCATGCCAGTAGTTGGTCGTGTCTGCCTTGGAATAAGCCCATGCCTGGTCAAGTGCCTGTACCACCTCGTCGGGCAACGGGCCCTTCTCGATATTGTCGAGGTTGTTCTCCAGCTGCTGCACGTTGGAGATGCCGATGATGAGTCCGTCGTTGCCGTCCGTGACTCGAAGCTGTGAATGGTGCACCATCCATCGTAGCGCTATCTCGATAACGGCCAACCCATGCTTCTCGGCTGCCTGCTCGATGACATTCAGCGCCTTGAAGGTGCTCTCTCTGAAGTAGCGCTTGCGATACATGGCACCGATCTTGGAGTCATCCGAGAAGCGACCGCTGTCGGTCTTGCCGTCGGGTTTGATGTCCTTTGACTTGATCTTGCCCGAGAGTAGACCACCGGCGATGGGGTTGTACACGACGATATCGAGGCCGTATCTCCTGCACGCAACAAAGAGCTCCGCCTCGATGGAGCGGGTGAGGCAGTTGTACATGCCCTGGTAGACCGTGGGCCGGACCCAGTTGTTGTACTTGCAAATCATGACAACCTCTGCCACCTCGTGTGCCGCAAAGTTGCTGATGCCCAGTCGCACAAACTTGCCCGCCTTGTGGAGCTTGTCGAGAGCCTCGAGTGTCTCTGCAAAAGGAACACCACGATCAGGACGATGGAGGTAGAGCAGCTGTGAGCATCGTTAGTGGACGCAGCATTACAGTCAACGGTTAAAACCCACGTCAATACAATCAGTACCGAGCTCCTTCAGGCTGGTCTCAACCGACTCGGCAACCTTTTCGGCTGTATTATCGCCAGGGTTGACTGGATACTTGACCTTGGTGGCCAGCGTCAAGCCTCTCTCGTTCCAACGTGCCTCACGGGTCCAGCCCTCTTGCTTGCCTCCAACATAGACGCGCGCAGTATCAACTTCGTTGTAACCCCGACTCTGAAAGACATCGAGCGCCTTGTCGTAGTTGTCCAAGTCACAGATGCGTGCGTGATCCTCCTGACTGCCGGGAGGCCCAAAGGTCATTAGACCAAGGATGACGCGATGCGCGGGGTTCTGAGTGACGAGAGGCATGTTTACTTGGGTGAGAGGTGATGAAAGGGTATGGTAGGAGCTTATGCCAGGCCGGAGGTTTTTGCCTTATTTATAACCGCAAAACTCTCGGGATTTGAGGCTAAACTCCAGTTCTCATCGGAATTTGAAGCTAAACTCCAGCCATCATCATCATACCTCGATGTAACTTATATTCTCCGGCCTTGATTCTCGGCCCCACTCGCACTGCGAAACTAGGCGGGCAAGCGGGGTTTCGGCTTGGTGGGGTCTCCGAGTAGGCGGCTACATCTGATAATGGTCGGCATATAAGATCATTGATATGTAGTACTGTAGTCCAGCCGGCATAGGTCTAAAAGAAGTGTTTTCCGGGACCTCATAGGCTGATAACCTCTTCGGCTTATGTCTGTAAGAGGAGATATCCCGGTATGTTGATGCCATGACGTAGGTAGGCTCAGTATGCAGTATGTTGGCCAGTACGAAGGTCAAAAAAGACTGACATTGATATCTGGGGGGAAACAGCAATTCTCTTGTTAGTTAGAGTTATAGATATCCTCTTTAAATCATTTAGTAAAAGAGTCCAGAGGTTGCAGTAAACTAAAGGCTTCCTTGTTACGGTTGTCTATGCCAGCAGCAGCTGTGCTTGATCAGTTTCAATATATGCAATGGAAAAGTGCAAGGTAACCCCATGACTCAGCTTATAACATGTTTCTGTAATTTGCTCCAAGGTTATAAAACGTCTTGAAACCTAGAAACACAATTGATAGACAACTGTTCAACCAGCGTCATGGAGCTCTGAAGGGACCCTATGAACCCGATCGCGGCGCAATACCGAACGGCTAAATCTCGGCCGATGGATGTTCCGCACCTTTCAACCTCCAAAATTAGAGCATCGCGATTGGATTTTGAGCTCCCGAATAGCCGTGTCGAGCTCCCCGTCATCGACATTTGTGGAATGCGCCGCCTCAAACATGCTTTTGTAAGGGAGAATTCAGTCGTGCCTTATTTCTCCTACCGGCTAACTCCGTCAGATCCGCCATCGTATAGACTAATCCATTATGAGGGCACAATTGGCCCGCCACGCTCGACGGCTTCTTGTCCAGCACGCTCGATCCCCGTCCTGCGCAGTCTACTCAGCTCCCCTCCGCCGAAGATGTCTACCCCGGCCGATCCACCATAGCGAGTCTCGTCGAACCTTCTTCGATAACCTATTTCAGAAAGCACCTCGAGAAGTGCGTCAACCCGAGTTCGAGCCAGGATGGATGAATATCATGGTGTGGCGGAGTCGCATGCTCGACAACTTGCGGCCTCCGCCAACTCCAGAGCTGGTTCAAGCTTGGAAGGCATTCTTTGAGGGCAAACTATCGAGTCGGATGCCATTGAACGGATCCCAGGCAATGCAATGCCATCGGCTTCTCGACTATCTCCTAAAGCAAGACAATGAACCGACACAGTCGAAGTTGGAAGCCCAACACTTCAATATCGCTTTTACAGCCCTCGAAACTCTACGGCCCCGCGAAAGGACCCAAAATCACCTTGACTTGGTCAAACGCCTTTATACGGCCCTCTCCTCAGGGGAATTGCCTCCACCGGAATCCGACAGCCCGATGTGGGTGCGGTTCGTCTCGACCTTGTCTATCTATGGCGGGTCTAAAGAAGCTCTCGAAATACTTCACGATCATTGGGAGGACGTCATCAAATACGGCGTGGGTAAACAGAAGAGCAAGAAGCCTTTGCTGTCTGTAGCCGAAGGCTTTGCTCGGGAAGGCCGCGAGCAAGATCTTGTGGAGCTGGCCAACTATGCTGAAAAGAATGGCATACCCTACAAAGCGGATCTGCAAGCCGTCTTAGTTACGTTCTTCGCCGAAAGAAGCCAAGTCGCCGAGACGAAGTACTGGTTCGAGAAACCTACCGCAACTGGACGACGCTCGGCAAGAGTTTATCCCCTGATCGCCTCTTTTGCTGCCCGCAACGGCTTGAAAGACTGGGCAGTACCCTTCTTCCTTGAACTGGGAGACATGAAGCTGAGCAAGGGCCACTGGGACAGTTTACTACAGGCTATTCTCATTATCGGAAAGGGACTAAAACATGTGGAAGCCATGATGTCACACATGGCGGACTCGTCGGGGGATATTGAGGCGAACACAGTCACCATCAATGGCCTCCTCCGCGCTGCTGTTGATATGAAAGATCCGCTGTTGGCGGAAGACATACTTTCGCTTGCCGAGAAGAGGGGAATTCAGCTGGATGGCGAGACCCAACTTACTCTCATGAAGATGCGCCTTCAAGCAAGCTACCTACCAGGAGTTCATGCTGCGTACAAAAGAGTTGCGCATCTTGAACCCTGGCAGCGAAAGCCTGATCTCTGGTGGGAGTTCAGTCAACTGCTCAACCAGTATCTTTGTGCCCTCTGTTCCCAGAAGATTCCGGATTTCAAGCTTATTGGCGAAGTAATTGAGCTCGCAGAAGAAAACCAGGTGCACCTCGAACCGGAAACAGTCGCCTCGTTGTGTATTCGATTTTTAGAGAATGAGCAGCAATTTGACGTGATGGACGTCTTGTCCGTCCACGCGTTTCAATTCAGTGCCGCAGAGCGAGAGGTCATTCAAGATGCTTTTGTCAAGTTTTGTCTGGATCACGAGACGAGCACATCACGAGCATGGTCGGGATACCAGCTTCTGCGACAGTTCTTCCAGGACCTCAGCTTCGAGCATCGTGTGAAGCTAATGGAAGTCTTTTTCGAGCGAAAGCGCCCAGACATGGCAGCCCACATCTTTGGTCATATGCGACAGCATCGGAACAGCGACTACCATCCTAAGCGCGAGACCTATATCGCATGCTTCGAAGGCTTTGCGCGGTATCCTGACGCTGAGTCCTTGGAGATTGTTTACAACATGCTCAAGATGGACACAATAGTAGAGCCCAACACTAAGCTTTACACCTCGCTCATTTTGGCTCACACGGCATGCGACAAGCCTCTTCAGGCAATGGACCTCTGGCACGAGATTACAACTTCACGCGAAGGTCCCTCATATGCCAGTCTGGAAGCAATATTCTGGGCTCTCGAACACACCCCGAGAGGATCAAGGACGGCGGACAACATCTGGAAGCGGATACAAAAGATGGACGTGGACATCCCACCACAGGTGTACAATGCATATGTTGGTGCCATTGCTGGCAGTGCAGAGGAGGAAAAGCTCAAGGACACGATTATGAGGATGGCTGCCGTGACAGAGAGTGGCCCAAATGCGATGACGTAAGTTTCAACTTTGACTATCACCCAAGACTCCAAATCACTGACAAGAAACAGGCTGGGCGTGGCTTTCAACGCTCTTCCGGGGCAGAAGTTGCAGGCGAATTTCAAGGGCTGGGCCAAGATGCGGTACCCGGACGCGTGGGCAGAGCTGGAGAAGAAGGGCACGCGAATGAACAGTGATTCACTATGCCAGTTCAAGCTGAACAGGATATTCAAAGCTTGACATGTACCAAAAAAGGATGTTTCAAAAAGGAGAGGTTTTGATGTAGACGACTGTATCAGTATGTTACATAAGTTGGGGGTCGAGGCTGATTGTTGTACATATGACCAGAAATAATGGCCATGACTTCATCCCACACAATACAACGCCAGCAAGCCCTTTAAACACGACTGCTCTAGTTTTGACGGCCGAAGAACTGGTCACGCAGCATCTCGGGGTGGGCATGCACGCTCGGGTAGATGCCCATGCCCTGGACTCGGCGGACCATCTTGGCGACCTTGCGCTGGTTGACGGGGCGGAGGCGGGTGAGGTTGGAGTGGTTTATCATGCCGGATGAGGTGGTGAAGTGCTCGATAAGGGAGAAGTTCTAAAGACAGGTCAGCCCCTTTGCTCCTAGCATCAACTGACGAGAACTACACACCTTGTACATGTCGAGGGGTTTGATGCCGAGAGCGTCAACCACGTCGTTGTTCCGCACCGACCTCTTCCTCCACTTCTGCATTTCGACGGGGCTCAGGTCGTGCGGCGAGTAGACATCGCCGGCCTCCCACCGTCGAGGCATCTGCTTGAGATAGTCATTGGACATTTTCTGGTTCTTGAGAAAGTCCATCTGAGCCGACTTCTCGCGCACGTACGCCGCCGAGCGCGACTTGTACCGGTCCAGCAACCGCGAGGCCGCATCTCCGCGCTGCGCCTGCCCACGTTGTGGTCGCTCGCCGCCGCCGTCGCCGCTGTTGTTGTTGTTGAGGTTCGCCAGGCGATTGTTGTGAGCTCCAGCGGCCGGGGAAGTATCGCGAGGCTGCCAAGCGACGGGGGCGGAGGAGGAGAAGGGCCGGGTGAAGGTGCGCGCGACGGCGGAGGACGCCGACGGCGTGGGTAGTCGAGGAGGCATGGTGGGCGACCGAATTGGGCGGTTCTGAGAGTTGCGGCTATGGGGCTTGGATTTTGGTGATGCTCCGTCGTTGGAGGTTTGGGGAGGTTTTTCGAGAGGCCGGAACTTGCCGGCGGAGGAATTCCGCGGTCTGGGGTGTGACCCCACTCAGATTTTATCGGTTTTCAAATCCAACCTTTGAATTTGCGACTGCGGGACCGCGAATAACTTGAAACGACGAATTGCTTGCGATACCTTCACCATGGTCCGAAAACTCAAACATCACGAGCAGAAGCTCTTGCGAAAGACGGATTTCATCACATACAAGTCCGACAATGACCACCGCGACAAGGCCGTCATCCGACGGTACATGATCCAGAAGCCCGAGGACTACCACAAGTATAACCGTCTCTGCGGCGTACGTTCACCAGAAGCTCTCTCCTCAAGCTCGCGTCCTAGAACCAGAGCTAACTCACCATGACAGTCTCTCCGACAACTCGCCCACCGCCTCTCCCTCCTCCCTCCCGAGAACGCCACGCGCCGCAAGCACGAAGAGCTTCTCCTCAACAAGCTCTACGACATGGGCGTTCTGTCGTCGGCGTCCAAGCTCTCGGCCGTGGAGAACAGCGTCACGGTCAGCGCCTTTGCCCGGCGGCGGCTGCCAGTGCTCATGACGCGGCTGCGCATGGCCGAGACGGTGCAGGCGGCGACCAAGATGATCGAGCAGGGCCATGTGCGCGTGGGCACCGAGACGGTGACGGATCCGGCGTACCTGGTGACGAGGGGCATGGAGGACTTTGTGACGTGGACGGTGGGCAGCAAGATCAAGAGGAACATCATGAAGTATCGGGATCAGCTGGATGACTTTGAGCTGTTGTGATGAGGCGAGAGGAGATGGACATGCATTGGACTGAGGAGTTGCGGCGTATGGTTTCTGGATCGACTGCGGATGCGTTCATGAGCTTGTTAGCAATGGATAGGCCGGAGGATAAAAGCGAGTACCCTTTCGAGTCCAATCACGACAAGGTTCCTATGATTGGACTGTTGACCACACCTTGAAGAGCCTGGCCATCAGAGCTATAAGCCTGATGGTGGTTATCCCATTCTCAGCTGAACCTGAATTGGTACAATCCCACCCTATCAAGTACCCTTTCGGCTTTCAGGCTGTGGCACGCATGCATAAGGCAGACAAGCAAAGTAATAAGCACAGCCTGATCCAGATAACGAGATATAAAATCAAACACGCACAGCAAGCTTCGAGGCACGCCGTTTCTACACAGTCTACACTAATTCCACAATCGCGATGGAAGTCGGACTTGCTGTATATGGCGCGTCTCAAATACTTATCCGATTGAACAAGCTCACCACCGATCCAGAAAATCCCAATAGTTTTCTTGTCTTGAGTTTCCAGGCTCAACAAGCCCAGAGAATCAAAGAGATTCAAGAGCTGCTGCTGGGTCTGTTGGAGGAGAAAGAAGGACAACGACAGGGGATACCAGGTCCAAGTCCCAGCACGAGAAGCGCCGACGACATCAACAAGGACGTTGATAAGTGGCTACACAACTATGGTATGACGACCCTACAAGCCCTGGTACTATCATCCTCCAGTACTAATATGTAGATGTTGAAGCCAATGCCTTGCGCAACCACAAGACTCTCTCGCAAGAAGCGGAACCTGATAGACAGTTACTGAACCCAGGCAAGGCCATGATGCTATACACCTTCTTTTTCGCAAGAGAATCTTACAACCGCGCAAGGAAAATACTTGCCGAAAGAAGAAAGCTGGAGTCTCATCCAGGCTGGGAAGACTCTTTCCTGGAACTCAACCAAGAGACGCGCATCAAAAAGGACCGACGAAACGCCTACTTGGAGCGGCTATGGATGGGGATATTCGGCGGTCTCGCCCTCATCGGGCCCATGATCTTGATGAGTCTTCGTCCGGATCTCGTCACGGGCCTCGCCACGGCTTCTATGGCAACGGTTATCTTTGTTCTGGTCCTGACGGTTCTTGGGACAGGTCTTGCGGGCAAGGATGTGTTGGCGGCCACGGCTGCATATGCTGCGGTGCTTGTGGTATTTGTGGGTACAAGTATACAGGGGAAATAGTCTTGAGGAGCAGTGATGTGTAGTCACGATACGGCATTCGGGGTCTATATATTGTCATGTCCGAGACGTGGTGACTTGGATCATATCCCCGGGCTTCAACAGCTCCAAGTTGAAGCTAGTTAACATACCAGAGCAGTTAGATCCCAGCCAATGCCTTTATTATTCTTCATTGGAGCTCGCAGAGACAACTCATGGTATGGAAACGGCACGGTTATCCTTTATCTCCGTTGCACTCGCACATCACGGAGAAGGTTAACCGGCTCAGGCAACTCGGCTTCCATGGGACCCCTCAGCAAGTACTATACCGAGCAGGCCACTAAGAATCGACGTCTCTCGGCATCGCTTAAAGATACACGTTCCGTCAATTCTGCCCAGTCCATTCATTGGGTCCTGTTGGTTTCCGCCAAAGGATTGAGCACTAGTCTAAGTAGGACTCATTGCCGTGGTTTGGGTGTATAGCCTAGCATTTTCCGATGTGAGCATTCAGATGAATACATTGAGGCCTGTATGCCCCGCAAATGAAAGGAATCTCTTCAAAGGGCCTTGGGTAAGTCTCTGGAAGATATAAATGCGCAGTGCTCACAGTATACTTTGAACATATGCTATCGCCGAGTCAACTCACCATCAGCACAAACTTGACTGCTCTAGTTGCCTATAGTAGCCATGGTCACCACCAAGGATACTCCCGAATACGTGCCAATAGACCCCGGTTTCAAGCCGCTTCCGAAATACGGCCATCTCAGTGAGCTCGATCCCGGGTTCGCCATAGCAAAAGACGCGATAGACCAGCTCCTCGACCAGTGGTGGCAACCCTCCGTCTCCCTCGAGGACTTTCGCAAACTATGGCAAGCCAACCAAATCGCTCCTGAAGGATGTCCCGTAGAGGGCGAGCATGTCTTGACCGAGACGCAGCAGATCCCAATGCGTGACGGCGCGCTCGTCGAGATCAAGACGTACGCGGCCAAGGAGAAGAAGCCGGGCTCGGCACTTGTTATGAGGCTCCACGGCGGTGGCTGGGTCGTTGGCGGGCATTGCACGGAGCATGCAGAGAACCTGGTGATTGCAGGGAGGACGAACTCGGTGGTAGTGAGCGTGGATTATAGAATGTGAGTTTACTATCTCGGCCAAGCCCATGATGGTTCGGCAACTGACGGCCAAAGGGCGCCCGAGTTTAGGTTCCCATATGCGGTAAACGACTGCTTGGATGGGTTGAAATGGGTTTGCACACCTCAGAACTTCGAGATATACAGAGACTGACGTTTATAGTCCAAGGCGAACGCCGCCTCCCTAGGCGCGGATTCAGAAAAGATTATCCTCATTGGAGGAAGCGCCGGCGGTAATCTCGTCCGTATCCTCCCTTTCCTCTATGCCGTTTTCTGACTAACCAGGTTTATAGGCAGCCGTCGTTTCTCTCTTGGCCCGAGACGAGGGCATCTCTGGTATCGTCTCGCAGATCCTCTGCTTCCCTGCAACATGCCATCCCAAGTTCCTCCCCACGGACAAGTACGAGATCGGCAGCCCCAAGCAAAACTACAACGCCAGCGTGGTGAACGCGGTCCGGCTGGAGTGGTTCGTGGATCATTACATGCCTGAGCCGACACCAGATTGGCGCTTCTCCTGTCTTTTGGCACCTTCTCTCAAGGAGCTACCACCGGCTTGTAAGTCAGCTAGACCTCACTGCAGACCTCTCATACGTACAGGCGATCACTGACAGGTGTTTCCAGTGGTTCTAGTCGCTGGGTTTGATGTGCTGAGAGATGAAGGCATCGCGTATGCCGAGCGTCTCAAGGAAGAGGGCGTTGAGACGGAACTTCACACGTATAAGGGAGTGCCACACTGTTTTTGGATGTTGTCCACGCATCCAAAAACTGTCGATTATTATGAGAGGATTGTCAAGTATATTGACCGGTTCACGGGCTAGGATCGGCCTGATGGATATGTACCCCCCGGGCTTTGTGGTTAGTGAGAATGACGAGCATGTCGAGGCTCGCTTGCAGGGCAACAAATCGACTCTAGTTTAGTGCTTAAAGTATATTTGGCTGAACATCAATGCCTTTGACCTAGGTCTTGTTAGAGACGGATGTCGTTCTCTCCAACTTGACCGGCCAGAGCCTTCTAGGAGTGAGTATCTAGTCAAGCTTACATGTACTCAATTACCATCCTAATAACGTGATAATGACCGTCAAACAAACAAAGCCATTACTATCATGGTTGGAAAGAAGCAGACCAGTTAGATGCGTTGTCGATTAATCGATTTCACCCTTCATAGTGTCCCGGTCGATCAGCCACCGGCCCCGCTCGGGCCCGATCCCGCGCGGAGAAGTTATAAATGAAGCCGACCCCATCCGAATACAAAGTTCCAAACTCATATTCCACCCTCTTACACACATTCGCACTTCAGCGGGGATAATTGCCGAGCCTCTATACTATCAGCCAGGCTGTTCAACGCGCCATATCTGGCCCTTCAGCACCATGGCCGTCCTCGCCACGCTCCAGGAGCTCTTCTACCACCTCATCGACCCCTACCTGTTCATGGGCATATCCATGCGCTTCCTCCCCGGCACGGTCCTCGGGCTCCTACGCAGCGCAGACTTTGGCACTCTGCTCTCCCCCTCTGCCTTCAAGGAGGTGTGGTTTGGCAACTTCTGGGCCTATGTCGGTCCTCATGTAAAAGCCAGCGCCGAGCGCCGCGTCATTCCCCTGCTTGAGGGCCGGGTGCACGATGGCCGCATCGTCGAAGAAGCCGTTGGCGAGCCCATCAGCGGCGTCGTGATTGAGATTGGCGCCGGTACGGGCATGTGGGCTGATGTGTTTGCCAAGGTTGGCGGCGGCATTGGTGAAAGCCAGGGTAAGGGTGAGGGTGAGGTCAGGCGTCGCAAGGGCGGCAATGGGTTGACGCGGGTTTACGGCATCGAGCCTAATCCTCAATCAGCTGCCGCACTGCGGCAGCGCGTCAAGGATGTTGGGCTTGAGGGCGTGTACGAGGTTGTTCCCGTGGGGATAGAGTCTATCGACGATCCGACTGCGTGGGATGGCCGCATTGAGTCTGGAAGCGTGGACTGCATCGTGTCGATCCTATGTCTGTGCAGCATCCCTGAGCCGGAAAAGAACATCAAGCTGCTGTACGAGAGTCTCAAGAAGGGTGGTCGCTGGTATGCATACGAACACGTCCGGGTTGAGCGCGGCGGGTTCCTGTTGCGCCTCTATCAGTGTAAGTTGGCCATGCCCTTTGCCGAGGGCTTCAATGCTAACCAATGTACCAACAGGGCTCACCAATATTGTCTGGTCGCAAGTCATGGGCTCATGTCGACTCTGCAGAGCTACGGGCAAGACGCTAACAGAGGCTGGGCCGTGGGAAAAGATCGATATAGCTCAGCCAGAGGGCGAGCCAAGGTTCGAGTTGCTTCCTCACGTTCTCGGAACCTTTACAAAATAGTATCATGGTTTGATGCTCAGCAATACTCCAGGACAAAGGATATACTCCACGCAACTATCCATGCAAGGAAGTTGTCTCGCATGAACGCCAAACACCATGAAACAAGAAGATACAGATCATGCATGTTTTGGGGTATCGATCCAAGCACCAGCGCCAATCAAAGCTCGTCGTCATCGTCATCGTCGGACAGAAAGATCGAAGTTCTCTTGCTGGAGCCTTCAATCTCCATCTTGAACTTCTTCTCCTCAGAGTCCTTGGTGTCTAGCGTTTCTGTCTTCACTGCTTCCGTCTTCAAGAACAAATTCTCCTTGCTGTCGTCAGTCTTGACATCCTCATCCTTGACAAACGGCTTCCTCTCCATGTCTTCGTCTTTCAGTTCTCCCTTGACTTCTTCCTTGACCTCGTTCTCAGTCTTGGCCTCTGTTTTCACAGCCTGCTTTGTATCTTCTTCCTTGATGAGCCCTTCACGTATCAGCGTGGCCTCTCTCCTTTTGTAGAAAGTATTCAGGCAGTTTCTCCGCGCCTCCTGAGTCCAGTTCTCCACCACGAGGGCGAATTCTGTCGCGTTTGCAAATCCAAACTCTTTTGCCATCTCGCAAAAATGTCGCAACATGACCTCCGTGGGAGGGTTATAGAGGCCGTGCAGGCCGTCGCCACAGTCGCCGTCACTATCCGCGAAAAGCGCATTCTGGCCCTCAACATCGCCTGCAGAGTACGATGTCATGGCCGCCCGGCGTGAGAGCTGTTCCTCTACCTTGGATGTTCCAACAACTTCCGAGTTGTCGTGAGTGTATTCAACGCCTGCCGAAGTGAGGATAGCCTGGATGGGGTCACTCTTGAGCCCCTTGACTTTCTTGGACTCTATCATCTGCTCTTGGTTCTCGGACGTGAGCAGCGCAGCTAACTGGCTCATACCACCATCTTCGGTGTCCGGTTCTTCGTCCTTGACTAGAGCAAGAGCCTCCTCGTCCTTGGCTGCTTTTTCTATGTCGACATCTGCCAGGTTCACGCCCGCCTTGGCCTCGGCGATGTTGGTCTTGTTCACAATGTCTTGGAGAAGGCCACTGTCGTTGTGGTATGTAAAGATATTTCCGAGTCCAAAAATCTCGCCTTTTCTCTCTGTATCCTGTTGTACGCCTTTGAAATAGCGTCGCTCAGACGATGCAGTGTAGCCAATGTTTGCCTGTTGTTGCTTGTAAATCTGTCGAGCATATACAATCTCCTCAACGGTGCCCAGCGAGATGAGCCGAAATACCTCGACATCACGAGTTTGGCCGATACGGTAAGCTCGATCCTGGGCTTGGAGGTCGTACGATGGGTTCCAGTGAGGGTCGACGATCACGACCTTGTTCGCAGAAGTAATGTTGAGGCCAACGCCTCCGGCTTTTGTCGAGATGAGAAAGACGAACTGGGTCGGGTCGGAGTTGAACGTATCAACAACCTCCTGACGCTGTTCGTAGCTCAGTGACCCATCCAGATAGCTGACAGTGTAGCTCGTATTAGTGAAGAGGTGCTGAAGAATGCGAAGCAGGCGAACGCTGTGGGAGAAGACCAGCACTTTATCCCCGTTGTCATGCCAGAATTTCAGGAGCTTCTTCATGACTTTCCATTTGCCACAGAACTCAGGGTTGACCAGATTCTTAATTCGGTCACGGTTGTCGTAAAGGTACTTCCAAGTATCAGGCATACAAGTCCGAAGCGTTCTTAGCTCCGAATCATGCTTACTCTCGATATCTGTCGTGTGCGGTACGAGAAGAGTAAGATGGTTGGCCAATTTCTGGAGCACAATCATGCTGGGGAATACAATGTTCTGCCACCGAATGCCGCTTGGCAAAAGGCGATTGCAGCACCATCCTTTCTTTTTCCCTCCACAACAGGGTTCGGAGAGTGTGCGAAGGATCTCGATTTCGGCGCTGTCGAGGAAGTTCTGATATGCATCCCGCTGAAGATCCGTCAGAGGACAGAAGACGACTCGGTCTGTCTTTTTGGGGAGTTGATCAGCGATGAGAGTCTTCATCCGCCGTAGGAAGAAATCCGGCAATAGGTTCACGGCCAGCCTCTTCGCTGTCTGTCTCGCAAGGCTGAGCTGGGCAACGGTTGCATCGTGAGATTGGCCGACAGTCAGTGGTTTAGTAACGGTCTGCGTCCATTCCGCGAGTGGTCCAAAATGCCCAGGATTCGTCCAATCCAGTAATGTCCAGAGTTCTTCATATCTATTTTGAATGGCTGTTCCGGTAAGGCCAATACGGCAGAGTGCGTTTACCTCATTGAGTGCCTTTGTGGTTTCCGAATATCTGTCTTTGAGCCGGTGGCACTCGTCGGCGATTACAGCGTCCCACTGGACCATGTTGATGGAGCTGCGGCTGTTTTTGTATGTGTCGTACGTCGTGATCATGATCTCGAGTCGTCCGGCACGGGCAGTCCCCAGGACGTCTTCTTTGTGAGCTCCATGGAAGAGATCAATGTGCCACCAACCCCAGCGATTCAGCTCGTTTTTCCAGTTCATGATGAGGGACCCAGGGCAGATAACCAGAATCCTCGGGTACCATCGATCGCCGTATTGACGTATTTGTCGCATGCGCTTGTCGTCGCGTTCATCGCCAGTTTTGCCGAACGCAGCAGTCAAAAAAGCAGCCACTTGCACCGTCTTTCCGAGGCCCATATCGTCGCCCAGTATACAGCCCCCTTGGTAGACGAACTTTCGATGCAGAAATGCTACACCAGCAATCTGATAGTCTCGAAGGTACTGGGCGATTGATGCCGGGATCAGGCCTGCTGATTGGGGCAGCTCTATGTCCTTGTATGGGCGGGAGGGCTTGATACCACTGTTTCCCTCAAATTTGGGACGCTCTTCCAGCTCCCTCAGTCGCCTTGTCTCTTCAAATTGTATACCTGAATAGTCGGGCGGTACCATAAGGGCGGCATCATGATGGCGCTTTTTGTTGGTGTCGAACTGCCTCCTTCGCTCGAGCAGGTACTCGGGTAAACCTGAGAGCTCCAGATCGTCTTGAGGCGCAGGAAGCTCTCCATGCACAGCATCTGCTTTCTTCTTTCCGGCTGTTTTCCGTTTCCCTCTGCGCTTTTTTGCCTTTACTGGTAAATCATCCTCATCGCCAGTCCACTCGACCTTCTCCTCGATTTCGATATCGACCTGGTGTTTTCTTTTGGGCGCAAATTTGGTTAGAGGAGAGGTGTTGTCTCCAGATTCCGAGGATGTGCCTCCATCGTCAATAATCTCAATCACTTCTGCCTTATTTCGGGGCATTTTGAGAATGATGACGACGGTTAATGTGAGACTAGTTCACGCGTTGGCAACTCGCGCGTTGGGAGCGAAAGCACGTGATCGATCACGAGGATACTATAGTAATGTAACTTTAGGCACCTGACTTAAAGAGTGACCCTTTTCCTACAGCCAACCCTGAGTGGTGTTATTTAGCCTGTCACTCAGCCTTAGACTTTTGCATGACCGTCTCTCGAGGGATTTCAAGCAGAGAAATCACTTCTAAGGTAACTTCACTCGTTCACTACCAAATGTGCTACATTAAGATATCACCAATCACAATGGAGTATTCGTAAACTTCACCCAGAAAGATCAACACAAGATTCGGCCCCACCTCTGTAGCACCTGACAGCTTGCACAGCCACACCGCAACATCAATGAGTCCAAACTCGGTAGTTGGAACTTTCGGTGATGTCAGCACCTTGTCTCCAACGGGCCCCAATGTTATCAGCATGATCAAAATAGTAGGGAAACATGACCAATGGGCCATGGCCCGAGAGAGCCGCTTGGGCGTTAGCTAACCTGATGTTTCCCATCGCGTGGACAACTTGTCCAGTCAAGCTCCGCAAAAGTCTTGTTCTCTTCAATCAGATACGCCAAGAATACAAAACATGGCCAGGATATGGAGCCATGGACTGCATCTACCGGCGCTTGCGCAGTGGGGCGGAACGATGCATGCAGTTTCACTTGAACAACAGGTACAGACAATTAATTGTTGAGTCGCAGAGAAAATGTTGGATTGACGGGTATCGAATTAATTACTAAAAAGCCCAGCGCGTCGTTGCCTTCAGAGCCAATCCAACATACGCCTGCATGTCGTAAACAAAGGAAAGGTTCAAAAGCATCCATGTCTGTCGTGATATCGGCATCCAGCGCCAAGCAGTGGATCACCGGCATAAGGTATCAAAGCGAAGAGAAAATTTGCGTCTCATCGCAGCACTTCCAGCGACAGCATGCGCCCAGCCCGTGACCGGCATCCCGGGCAACCATTGGTGTCTTGGCTATCAAACAAAGACACTTTACGGTGGCTGGCAAGCCTTCGACGGTTGAAGAGCGGGGCAGGCGAAGCTACCAAGAACTCATCATGGGCGCGCCATGCGGGAGGTGCTGCCACCCCGAGAAACGAGGCGAGAGGCGCTCTAGTACTTCAGGATGATGTACAGAGCGTGGATGATACCGGGAATGTAACCTGAAGAGAGTTAGTCAACCGCAGTGTAGAAGGACAGCATCGGGCTCGGAGCAGCCGGATGGCAAACTGAGGGGAGATGAGAGACATACCCAGAACGGTGAGCAGGATGTTAATTAGTAGATCGGCACCACAGCCGCGCTCGAGGAAGACACCCACGGGAGGGAGGATGATGGCGAGGATAATCTTGCAGATGTCGCTGTTGTCCAAGTTAGCATACTGTTTGACAGCTCGAGCATCACTCGAGCATCCAACTCGAAGGCGTTGTCGCGACAAGCCACCTGCGGAACTCTCGGAATGACGTCGTTGCGACAGTGATGGCGAGGGCGAGCTTACCTAGCGGTGAAAGCCATGTTGTCGGTGTAGAAGACGAGATGTTACTCGAAAGATTGGTATAGTTGAAGGTAGTTGAGTGTGGTGTAGAGTTTGTGTGTGCAACGAGTATGTTGTAGATGGAGAGCGAGTTCAAGGAAGGGGGGAGCAAATTGTCTTTTATAAGAGCGGCCCGGGGACCTTTCGTCAGGGCGCAGTCATCCACTGGATCACATCACACACATGCCGATTCACTGCGTCTACCAGTTCCAACTTTCCCCGTTTCCTGACAAACCACGCAGAAGCCGCTGTCCGCGCAACACCAGACACCCCCGTCTGCCCAGCCCTGCCACCCGTTTGCGCTCTGGGCACTGCGTCATCGACTGGCACCTGGGGAAAGCCACAGAGGACGACGTGGGAGACGGGCCAAGCAAAACAATGCCCTGCTTTTCCCCCAAGTCCTGACCAAGCACAGCGCGCCAAAACAAGGTGGTTCCGTCTGGGTAGGGAGCTTGGAGAGGTTGTGCCGGGGTTCGTGTGGAATCTCGGGGTCTACGTCATGAGGCGCAGCGGGCCAATTATGGGCCTGCGCGCGTGGATCAGACGCCACAACTGTTTACGCGGATTAATGCACGCGAGTTGCTAAGCCACATATGGCGCAGCGGCGAGGACGCGAAAACATCTCGGATCTCTAATTATGGTGAGCAGATGGTGATTGGAGCTCAGTGTGGCTTGATTTGTTCGAATCTCGATGTCTGGCCTTCCAGAATTCTGTCGCCAAGCGAGACAAGCCTCGTCAGTTACGTGGCTTGTGAATCACGAAAGAAGGTTTCTTGAGATCGACGTAATGAGACGGGGGTACGCAGTGTAAGTTGACTAGAACGGCTCTCGGATGCCGGCTCTACCGGGAACAGCACTGGGCGGGCTGGCAACGCCAATGAATCTTTAGCCGTGGCATGAAGTTCTCTCATTTCCCCTGTGTCTGGGCAATCTTGGCTCTCGGCTCTTCTCTTGCATCGCTCCATCAACTCATGTTTCGAGTTTTCCAAGGGCACGCGTCAGTGCCAAGATTGGTTGCAGGTTTAAAAGATAGCGCCCGACGGCCTTTCGGCACTGAAGTGGAAGGCCAAGATCTGAAGGTGCCGGCGAACCCCATTCGGCGCAAATACAGGTTATACTTTTCCCAAGGCATAATGTTCATCTTTGGAGATCGATCCGGAGAGGGAACGTCATACGTGATTGAGGAAGGATGCCCCTTGCATTGGACCTCCGACGATCTCCATGAATGATATCAGCGTCAGCTCATCTGAAATCCGGGGTCCGTCAAGACTCCGTGATTGCGGGTTGAACTCGCCCAATTGGGCTTCATGCTAATAATATCCGATCCGTTGACCGGCCTAAGCCTTAAGAGACTGGGAGATCATATGCAATGAGGATCATAAGCTATCCAGTCTGCGATGGGGATATCACAAGGTTATCCACTGATGGAAGGGTGATAAACCTATCTGATAAGTGTTTAATCTACGAGATCATACCCGCGGGCGGTTCAAGTATAGACCTACTTCTTCAATCCCGTATAACAGGACAGGAGACTGTGCAATCGACCATGTCTTCCAATTGCATAATTCAAGCGACGTTGGATATCTTCGCATATTACGTACTGTGATTTACATCACTGGTGTGCTATGATCTCTCAAGCAAGCATTCTTTTGTAGAGGCCATGGGTCATGACGTGTGTAGATTGCCGACTGATCAGCCATAGACCAGGTCTGAATAACACTCTCGACATGTGTTCAAAATGGTACAGGGTCCCTGGTCACGATGAAGGAGTGGATTTGTGGCCTCCCAGCTTGGTTACTACACCTCCCGGGTAAGCTAGAGGAGCACGGTTGCTCGATATAATGCTTGAGAAGACTGGGCCTGACGTATTTGTATCTTGAGAAACAACTCTGGTGTAAGATAGAAAACCAGGAGACAAGCAAGCTTGCCTTTGCTCAGGTTCCACGTCGAGCGAGAGAGCAAATGTTCCTGTCAGACTTTGGTAGTTATACTTGTTATCAACCACAAGGATGACCAAATCATTGTATCACCCTCGCATGAGTTCTCAAGAATGTGTAGTTGTTTCCAAACAAAACACAGGTATAGCAAGTATTCATTCTTAAATACGCAAGGAAGAAGTTCTTGGGGGAACTCAATCATCTTGAACGGTGTTATTTGCCCGTTGACTGAGATATCCCCATCCAGCTTATACCCTCCGTTACAATGCCATTTCCCAGGCGTCACAAGATCCATCCCGGATTCGTTGCGGGACCAGCTTGAGCATGACCACGAGTATCGGTCATTCCACTCACCTCCAGTAGGCGTATTCAAGTTATCAGGTTATGCTGAATAGCGGCGATTTGGTCCGCTACACCACCACCACCACCACCACCAGCCACGACCTAATTGAGTTTTGTAAATTTTGACAAAGGATTTAATACAGCTTTTCCAATTAACTCAAGTCTACAGTCAATTAGACAAGAGGGGTATTTTCCAACTCCATCACTCAATGTCCTACTCCTCCTTCTCTTCAGAGACGGCCCATCGCTTGCCGTAAAAGATGTTGCCCACGAGCTTGGAGCCCACGAAATATCCAAGGTAAGCACCGACAACAATGGTGACGGGCCACTTCTGCCACTCGCGGTCCCAATCGAGGGGAATCGGCACGGCTCCGAGCCACGCTCCGACGATGGTGCCCACGAAACCGCCAAATGTCTGGTCAAAGGGGGCCGAGATGCCGAGCACAGCCTGTAGGGGAACAGGGTCGGAACCGCGCACGTAGAAGATGGGGAAGATGGCGAGGACGGCGATGTGTGCGCAGCAGAGGAACGTATGGGAGACGTGGGTGAGGAACGGCGCGCCGAAGAGGATACAGAGGACGTGGAGGAAGGGCGTCAAGATGAGGGTAAGGAGCAGAGAGATGACGGCGGTCTATGTGGTAGTTGTTAGTCTTCACATGCCATTATCAGCAGGCAGACATCGAGAACTTACGGCAATGGCACTGGGTTCCCTCGAATCCGACTTCTTCTTATCGCCTATACGCGGCTTCTTGCTTGATTTTGCGCCCGAGGATCCCGCCGCAGGGAGACACAAGGTCACATAGGCTGCCTGGACAAGAACAACCACAGGCAGGCTGATCTGAAGCGCCGAGACAGGGTCGGAGACCAAGGCATCGAATCGCCAGATGAACAAGCCGGCGAGAACCAGCTGGTGGCCGACAGACGCGGGCAGGGCGAGGGGAGTGTTGAGGAGCGGGATCGCGGGCACGGCAGCCTTGGGCGCGGGCTGCTGAGCGGGGGCGCTCTTGACCAGTGTCGTCGACATGGTTACAGGGTCAATCAGAGGCATTCGATGGGTGCAAATGAGTGTCTTGAGCAGCTAGGGCTCGTCGCTGTCGCCTGTTACCTCAGGGCAGTCTCCAGCAAGGTACCTTGGAGTTGACAGCTGTGGCTTGGTGGACAGTGTGTCACGTTCAAAGTCACATGATTGAATCAATAGTGGAGCAGTACCGTTGGCTCGCCCGAGAGGCCGGCTCCGAATCGTTGAAACCATCCCCTTGAACCGGCTCCAGCAACCGAAACTGGTGTCACCAATACAAAACATGAAATTCTCCGGGCGAACCAGACCACGGCCTCGGGACTCGACGGACTAGCAGCCCGGAGTGGCAGCATCGCAAGACCCAGACCCACGCGGCATCGGCGAGAGCCACGGCATCGTCATCTGGATCTCATGCAATCTGACTCTTCATCAGTCATGCAACCAGGGGACACACCAGGAACGACACGCCAGGCAGGACCCGAGATGCCGGGCTAGAACATTGCTGCAAGTCGTATCCGTAGGGCAGACGACGGATGGGATGGGATGGGGAACGCAGGAGAGCATCATGGTTGGTCGAGAGCAAAAGCACGGCTCCCACCTGATCATGGCATTTCTGCCCAAATGGGCTCTTTTCCCCAGTGCCGAGCCACGTACACACGCGCAAACTCTAGACAGGTTCGCCGTTCCCCGGGGACGTGGGCCTCGAGGATCCAGATTCCGCATCCATCAGCCGATGAGCCCATGGCCAGATGTTCCCGGGAGAAACAGGGTCGGGCTTTCATTGGCCCGCGCCTCTGTCGCCAGGGCCGCTGTCAGACCGTAGCGTCTGGCCAATCACGAGAGTCGCCGGTCCCCGCCGAATGGAGCAGAATCGCACCACAACCCGTGTCGGCGCCCTCAAAATCGTGCCACCCACCTCTCGGCTGGGGTGCTGACTGATAGCATACGGGCGCTTCCCATTGGCCCGTTGGCCTAGCACACCCCAACACCCTGGTGTCAGAACATCTACAGTGGCATGATGCTCTGGACACAACATGAGATCTGACCACAATGGCTGTATTCGGCTCCATGGACGCTGGGAACTCGCCGTTTGAAGGATTCTCATCCCAATTTAGTTATCCCTACCAACAAGATCGGCATGGCTACTCTGTATAAGAATCGATGCTGTCTGCCGTCTCCAAATCCATCTTCTCTCCTCATCACCATCATCAAACAACAGGATCAACAGAGCAATTCTCATCTCTCCACTCCCACTTTTGAAAACACCCTAAAAACCCCAACTCACAACTCAATCAATTCGTCTCTCCGAGTCTTTCTACTCCCAGACTAAACGAACTCCATCAAATCGATTCAACTCAACTCGACCACTTACACCAACAAACAACCCCCACACCACTCCATCAACATGTCTCCCATCGTCGTCCGATCTGCCGCCCGCGCTGTCCAGCGCCGCCAGTTCTCTCTCCTCAACTCCATGCGAACCGTTGGTCGATCTATGGAGTCTCACCCCTTTGAGCGCCTGCCCCTCAGGCAGCAGCCCGCCAAGCCCGACTACGCCAAGATGTTCAAGCGCGCTGGCAGCCAGGCTCTCTTGTAAGTTGACAATTCGCATCCATCTACAAAGAACACATACTAACTGCCGCTTTTCAGCTTCTTCCCCGGCTTCGCTGTCATCCTTGGCTGGCCCCTTGCCGCCCAGGCTGCCTTTGACGGCCGCCTGTAAATGACGAAACCGGCGATACACTGCGATCTTTGGATCAACTTCGCACCGAGCAAGACTCGAACGGGACCGATGGCCGATAGATTCATGCAAGCATGACTATTCGGTTGGATAGCGGGACCATTTGTGACCATGCACTGTCATTTGTATACAGCATTGGAAGGCGTTGAGGTGCATTTGAAGCTGGAAGATGCAATAGCATCCAAGCTACGACTATGATAAATTTCTAGAACAAATAATTCCATATGTTAACATACTACTACAAACAAAGTTAAACATCATTGTGCCTGTTTTGACGATTGATTCTATATTCATGCTAGCCGTCCATTAGTAACCAATAGCTACCATCTCGACACTACCAAATGCATCGAACCGCCTTTCATCTACCAGATCTAGATAATAAACAGGCCCGTCTTTGTGCATGAACTTTATGGGGTATCAATATACAACTAATCTACATGTTGCACAGCATCGACTCGCCACATCACATCTACACCCCCCTCCCCTCACTGGCCACCCAGGTTCGCCTCGTTATACCCCGAGTGATATTCTCCCACAGATTTATAACCCGACCGCTTCTGTACTTTCAAGTTCTTACCGGCAAGCAGCCTCCCCGCGATGAACGCAGCGGCCATCAAGATAGGCGCCCCGATGCCGGCTCCGATACCGACGCCCTTTTCCCACTTGCGCCTCTCATCCTCCCTGGCCATCTCGCGCTGCGTCTGGAGGTACTGCACCACGTCGTCGTCCATGATGATGAACTGCTCCGACTTGTCTCGCCAGGGGTTTCCGTGGACCCGGCCCTCGCCTTCGTAGGGTCGCTCGGGCTGCGAGACGGCCCAGACGTTGTTGAGGTTGCTGGCCGCGGCTCTGACTTGATCGGCGTCTATGTCGTCGTGGTCCTTTGTTGGGAAGTCGGCGGCGAGATCTTTGAACTTGAAGGTGTATGATTTCTCCGTGTTATTGAGCTCTGCGCACATCAAACGTCAGCTGAGTACTTCCAATAAGTGAGGTTTCGCTTGTAAAACTCGCCTTTGCTCCAGGTCAGACTGCTCGAGTTGTTGGGCGAGTCGGGATCCCGCACGAAATGCCACTCAATCAGGGTGTTGTAGTCATCATCGGTTCCATTCCAACTGATGGTGTATTCTTGGTCCCAGAGAACCATGGCTGGGTTCTTGCCCTCATCGCGATTATAGTAGGGCCATGTATTATTGGGATACGAGCAGCCCTTGGCCGAATCGTCGTTGTTGGTGGAGCACCAGACGAACGAGGTGACACAGATGGCATCGTCCTGCTGGCATAGCCAACGGTCCTTTGCAGGATCAAAGGCAGTGGTCGCCTGGATGAGGCTTGTCGCGGCGGCGACGGCGAAGAGGCCGTTGAACCTGGTAGCCATCATGGTCAAATCAATGTGAGGGGCTCTGAGATCTCGCGACCGAGGTGGGACAACCCATGGAGAGACCGCGGGGGCATAAAGGCATGTTATAGACAATCTAGAGAAACCCTAACATGTCACAGACCAGAACATCAAACAACCGGGGTTGGTATAGCGCGAGAGATGTCCGGCACCATCGCTTTATACGAGCACCGACGTGCCAATCCCAGACATGGATGCGAGCGCCGTTTGCGGATTGCTTTCATCTTTTGCGGAAATAACTCTGTCTGATCCCAGAGAATAGACATGATCTCTGTCGTTGAGCGGATGCTTTGGTCTTTCTGTATATATTCTCATTGGACGCTCTCGTTGTTGTCTCAGCTGGCTTCAGCTGAAGCTTCGGTGCTGAAACGATACAGGGTTGGGTTGCGGGGCCGATAGTCGGGCAGCAAGGAAGGGTTTGATACACAGGGGCAACAAACTCCATTTATCTTAGCTTCCGGGAACCCTCTCCTTTGAGCGTGGCCACGTGCTTTTATCGCATGTTTTCTCTTTGTCAAGATTGGCGATCCCCATCAGAGATCACAAAGCTGGAGTTTGGTTGTTGGCCACTCAAAGCCTATGGTGTTCCTCGGAGCCATTCTCATCATCTCATGGCTATACCCAGGGGGGAGATAGATTTGATCTCGATGGAATATATACACTTTGTGTAGTTTTACGTTACTCTATTGTTTCTCCATGACCATCCATAGTATCCATTAATGAAGCATGGATGTCGTTGGAAGTGCTGGACGACATCTTGTTAACTACCACTATCTAGAGTCCACGCGGGACCTTCTCGTGAATGGATGTCTTGGGTTGCAAACACAATTATATGCTTCCGTCACACAAAGATGAACATACTAGTCAAGGATGGCATGTCCGCTGTCTGAAAACAGTCAACTCAAGAAGCAAACACTATAACAAGTTCTTGGACACAATCGTTTATTGCCCTCCATAAATACGCCCTACAGCGGATAAAAGTCATCGGACAGTCCAAAAGCACCACTCCCGATTTCGTTCTTTGGTCTGCCTCATCTTAAATCTTTCCATAACACCAGGGTGATGGATCAAGTCAATAATTCCAAATAACGCCAATTCTAAGCACCACCATGAGACCGTCGAGGCAATCCACATCTAGACATACCATATACGCCATATACATCACTAAAGCAGCTCGCCCTCTCCCTCCTCTACAAGATCATCATCCTCTTCCCAGTCGACCTGAGCCGACATCTCCTCTGCCCTCCGCTGAACCTCGGCCAGACCTGAAAGCTCGACAACGTAATCCTTCTCTTGGAGCGCCTTCTTCACAAATCCCCAACCATCTTTCCGGTAGGCATCGAGAATCTTGGGGCTACAAGCACTGCAGCAGTCATAGGACTGCCCCCGGATAACAATGTTCTGAAACGTTGATACATAGCCTCGAACCTGGTGAGGAACCAGGCCTAGGGCATGATCGGGGGGGTCTCTTTCGGGAACAACTCCTGGTTTCGGCTGTGGAGCTGGAGCGTCCTTGCCCAGAGGGTGCTGCAATACACTCGTGAAAACTTCAACTAGGAGCGCAGAGGCAATGGCTGCCACTCCTGGCCGGGTGACGGTGCATTGCTGGTCAAGAGTTTGGTCCTTTTGTGACTGTAACAATAATCAGATACGGAACTACCAGAAGACCAAAGGGGACTTACATCTGCCGGAGCAACAACGTCGTTGCAAAAGTAACAGCCGAGCGGCGTCTGGCCCTCTGCTTGATTCTCGGTTCCATGTCGCATCACAACATACGAGTCGAAGCCCAGAGCCGCATTCATCACAATCTTGCCCGCAGCTTTCCCCATAACAGTTGGCAGCCACCGAGATTCTCTCGAGTCCATCAGCAGAAAGATGGCATCATGCTCGTTGATGAGCGCCTCCAGCTTCTCGTAGTCTGACCGTGTCTTTGCCTCATCTGTAAAGGGATGGCCAAGCATGGGAACTGACAAAGCGTGACCTTCACTGTCAACGCCTGGATATATTTGTTTGAGTGCTTCGGCTGCCCGGGGTGCTTTCGGTTTGCCGCCCTCAAGACAGTCGTTAAACTCGAAAAGCGGCTGTCGGACAGGGTTCGAGAACGAGACTCTGCCGTAGTCCACGAACGTGATCTTTCGGACACCCCAGCCCATGAGGTTTCTCGACACGTAGCTTCCTAGAGTGCCGGCACCAAGCAGTAGACACTTGGTGTTCTTTATTGTGTCTAGGTCCAAGTTTGGCGCGATTCTCCATTTCATGAGCTTCAGGTTCAAGTCGACAGAGCTGTCGGCCAGCCGGGCAGGATCCATGTACTCGCCCAGATTAACCTGCTGGGCTTGGAGCTTTCCGTTCCTTGACCTCTCCCAGCCAGTGATTTTGGGCATCTCGGTGATCTCCATGTTCTCCACGGGGTCCATTTCGAGGGGGAGGATCACGCTCCGTGCCTCATGTCTCCTAGCCCAGGTATCCCGGTAGCAGATTACCTTGACCTTTGTCAGATGGAATCGATGCCGGATAAGTACCAGGAAATTCCTCAGAGGCCATCCAGGTCCCTCTGGGTATGTTGAAGGATCAACGAAAGCGACATATCGGTCCTCTTCGTTAACCTCGTTGAAGAATCCATCTTCGAAATCTCGTAGCGAGCCAACTTCCCATCGGAAAGAAAGTCCTTGAGATGCCTCTGTATCCTCAGTCTCTTGATACTCGCCGTGCACCTTCTTTGCCAGGAAGAAACCATGCTCTCGGGCATCTACGCTGTACCTCCAGGTCCCGACTCTGTCGACGAGCGCTGTGCTCTCCGGGGCGCTCAGGCGTTCGGCTTGTCCGCAGCGTTTCCAGGGAGGATCGGAGTGGAGGGCTGGAAAAGCGAACCAGTATGTGAACTTGTACTTCTTGAGGTCGGCGTAGGATAGAATGATGAAGGACGAGAGGAGTGAAGGAACAGAGTAGATGCTACCATCTTTGATCGCATCCCAGACCTGCGAGTGTCAGCGACTGACCCAGACGCCCAGTCGATTAGGGAGCAAGTACCTGTCGACCAGCAGTCTTGATCATGGCAGACTTGTCCATGTTTCTGAAATCCTCGAGCGTGTTGACGTTCCTAATGATACCCTCGGCCCTTATGGTCCCAAGAGGCGGGCTGGGCGCATTAGTTCTGTGATGGTCAGAGTGAGGAATGCGCGAAATCAAAAGTATAAGCCTACCTGCCGCTTGTCAAGGCATTTCCTAGAATCTGCATGCGACAGCTGGCCTCTGGGTTTTCTATGCGCGGCTCATAGAGGCCGAGGACGCTGCGTGCCGAATCGTCGAGCTTGTCGTGGTCGAGCTTGGAGCCAAAGAGGGCCGAGTAAAACGGCAGCTCAATCTCCGAGGTGAAGGTCGCGAACTGCAGAGGCGCAGCCATGTTGTTTGATTTACCACCCGTGGGCTTTGATGATTCTTGCGATGCTGTCAAGCAGTGTATAGGGTGTACGACAGTAGGGCTGAGGCGGGGTCAGAGGGAATTGTGAAGAGTTAACAGGTAGCTCCGAGAAAGATGAGTTGTGAAAAGGGTGAGTTTGAGTGGGAGAGAAAGCGGCAAATATTCGAGGCTACGTGAGTGTGAACGGCTGACACAGCGAGGCTGTCACTTGATGGAAGGGTCACTCATCACAAGACACAAGACGTTGATGATGTAGTGGTTATCGATCTGAGAGCAGGCAGGTGCCCGCGCCCCGCGGCGGGGTACAACCTATCGCCTATCGGCCTTATCGCAACTTTCCGTCATCAGGCCGCCGGCCCCTGACATCTTCGGTTTCAAATGGATGTTAGTTCAGCGTTTGATAAGTGCAGGGTAACTTTGGACAACCAAGAACTACGGGCTGTTGATCACGGACCTCTCATAAAGATACGAACTACCTCACTTACCAACTATCAAAACAACCAACGTTAAACTCTGTAAACAAGGGCCTCATTCTTTGTCACTCCGGGAGACGAAGGGCTCGACACCCGGGACAAGCACATCTTTACCCGTTCAGCAGTGACACCTATTTCCACCATCCCATATAAAGAATGTGACGCTGCTTGGGAAGCGCCATCTCATTAACCTGGGAGATTTGAGTCTGGAACACACGGGGAAACCCACAAGACGAATGACCACGGAATGCAGGATATAGATCTGTTCCACCAAATACTCTTCATGTTTTCTTTCCCCCTTGCTCTCCAAGTGAACCCTTAAGATTGTCTCAATATGTTGGCCGCTTCATGGCAGAACATGGACCCTTTATTCTGCCGACCTTCTAGAATAGCCGCAAACGACGGGACGCACACCCCACACGTGCTTGACGGAAACGCGCTTAGGTTGTCACCGTCGCGTCAAGCAAATCGACTTGATAAAAATTCATCCCAAGTTGAGATATCTTAACCAAGGTTCACCCTCAAGCTCTTCAACTCTCGACTTATCAAGACAAACTCACTCATACACTACCATAAGATGCTTATTGGCGTGTGCGGCAGTAAGTGACATCAATGCCTCATCCCAGGTTCAATACTTACCTCATGATAGGTATCTGCTCCGGCAAAAGGACCGTGGCCCAGTATCTGGTTGAGCACCACGGCTTCAAACATCTCTATCTAGAACCGCCATCATCACCACACGTGTCGTCCCAATCCTCTTCAGACGCCGAGGAACAAAAACCAGACTCGTCGACTCATTCATCCGACACGGAGTCATTCAAAGGCGCTCTGACCTCGACGGCGCTCACCACCAAAAACGGCACCAAATCGTCTTCTGAGACCACGCTGACCCTCAGGGCTGGCCCGCAGCACTCCTTCTCCACGCCCGAAGAGCTTCTCGAATTTGTTACGAAGCGCTGGCGCAGCCGGTTTGTCACCACCGACATTCCCACCGAGGCGGCCCTCGATGTCTTTCTACGCCGGCCCTTCTTCCTGCTCCTCTCCGTCGATGCTCCGTTGACGGTCCGCTGGCGCCGCTTCCAGGACCGTGCCAGGCAGAGGCATGCGGGAAAGCCGGACATGAGTCTAGAAGACTTCGTCGCAGAGAGCGATGCCCACTTGTACGATCCCAAGACGGGACTGTCGCCGCTAATCTCGCGCGCCGCTGTAAGACTTCTCAACACGTCGTCGTCTCTTGCACACTTGTACGCCAAGTTGGGAAAGTTGGACATACCAAACCCCGATCGCTTGCGTCCTGGTTGGGATACCTACTTCATGGAGTTGGCAGCCCTGGCTGCGCAACGCTCCAATTGCATGAAGCGCAGGGTCGGGTGCGTTCTCGTGGGCAAAGAGCGAAGGGTCATCAGCACGGGCTATAATGGAACTCCAAGAGGACTGCAGAACTGCACCGAGGGAGGCTGTCCCAGATGCAACGAGGGCAGCAGCTCGGGAGTGGCACTATCGACTTGCCTATGCATCCACGCCGAGGAGAACGCCCTGCTCGAAGCGGGACGGGAGAGGATCCGAGAGGGGTCTATCCTGTACTGCGACACGTGTCCCTGCCTTACGTGCAGCATCAAGATTTGCCAGGTGGGCATCAGCGAGGTCGTCTACGCCCACACGTACAGCATGGACAACGAGACAGCCCGGGTGTTCAGGGAGGCTGGCGTAATCCTGAGACAATTCATACCAGTGAGTGTATCTGACCCCATTCTGAGACCTGATCTGGGCCAGATTGATGTGACCCGCTGGCGCCTATGCCTCTTTGATACTGATTCAGATCCAGCCACCCAACGGCCTCATCCATCTCGAGAAGTTGGAGCTATACTAGATGCCCGATATCCCGACCGTTTCCCCTCTCTCTGTATCGCGCCTACGCGTGGGGAACCTCGAGGAGACAGCCCGGGCTTGTCGAGGAAGTGGCTCTGTGTCGCGAGCGCCAAGTTGACGATGATGGCATTCTGTAAAATCAACCAAGCAAGAGTTCAATGGCACCGGTGGACAGTCTTGCAAGGAGGCTTGTCGATGATCTTTCAATGGGAATGATAACTCGGATATCCCTCATCTTAACCCCCTCTCTCTAGTGATGAGGTAAAGATAAGACTCGCTTGTGAACAAAAGCTAGGGACTTTTGGAGTTGACGTCCAACTCTTCATTTCGTACGTAGGACGTCCCTTGCAAATGTGAAGTCACCCCTGAACCCAATTGTCCAATCAAAGCTCGCATATGCCAACGTCGTCTGCAGTTCCATCGTTAAGCCCCCCTCAAGCGCTGAATCTCCCTTTCCCATGGCGGAAGCTTGCATACGGTCCGCCCAAGTGCGTTGGCATTGCCAGCGTGGCCAGACATCGAGGCCAGCAGGTTTCTTGCTCAAAAATGACGCCTCGTCTATGGTCAGTATAGGGTAACCAAGCCATCGAGCGTTCCACTTGGTCGCAGCCGGGGTCAGACGAGCATCAAATCACTTTGCGTCATGGCCATTCTTTTTCCCTTTCTGAAGACGGCGTCGCTTGATTGGATACTAGTTCTGGACAATCCCACCCATGCAGAACTAGAGGCCAAATCTGGTGGTCGCATGATGGCGTCTAGCAGGGCCTGCCTGCACAGTACAGTAAACTTGTGCAGGAGGCGCGGGAGGCAATTGTCATCTTCTCTATTGTTTGTATTCATATCAGCTGTGCAACACCAGGCAACGCTCACCGTCGGCAGAAAATCCTGTGAGTACGGGCTTGGGAGAACTATGAACTGACTCAAACAAGTAGACGTCCTATGCTCGAGGAGGCTTAGACAGCCCCTTGATAATAATATGAAGGCAATAGGGGTTCATTAAACAGAGCCTCAGGATTTATGCGGTGTGCTTCAACGGCTAGCTAGCTGCAGCGGGGACGTCCCATAAAATATGCAACCAGCTAGGCGGTCAACGACTTCGCGCATTTCTTTATGCACAGCTAGACCAGGCCCCTGGACATGATAAGGAGAAGGAACTTGCTCTAGTGTAAGTTATGCGAGCGCGGGGTGCGTTCGTCCGGAGAAATGTTGGCATCGGACTGAGGGTCAAGATGGTGGTCATGTCGTGCGTCTGGCTCTAGTCCGTGTAAGTCGTCAAAGCCATGGCTGTCGTCAAACAAGCACGGAGCAGTACCGATAGAGGGAGCCGTATGCCGACGGACGGCCTTGATTGGTGGTCTGGCGGCTGAAATCGTGCCTGGGGACATGCAAATCTCACAAAGAGTGCCATGACTTTGATATGAGCCATGCTGTGTGGTCCCCTTGTTTGGGGCTTGGGCCTGTCTGGCCACCCGCTGTCCGACAATTCACAAGGGCTCTTCGGATCCGGCGGGGCCAACCCCGGACTCGCCCACAGCAAGCGAAATGACTTGCGCGGGCTGGCGGGCTGGCATAAAGAGCATAATCAAAGCCCAAATTACCACCGCCAGCTAGTTCGGCTCACAGTGGAGAGTGCACAATAATAGGGGATGGGTTTGTTTGTTTTGATCGAGGAGATTTGCTGCGCGTCATGGAGGCCCGGTACATCGGGAAGGGTGGGCATGGCTGATACCATGGGGGTCGATGCTGTGGTGTGTGCCTGGGAGCTGGCCGGCTCGCGGTTAGATGTAGAGGCCCAAAGTCGAGGACCACGGGCGGCTGCTGGACAAGAGCGAGACAAGCTTCAGGAACTGGCACGAAGATATTGATGGCCAAGGCTTATTGCATAGCCTGGCTGATGCTGGTCTGTTGTACCTGTACCACGTACGTGTACGCTTTCTCGAGGTTCCAAGTACGAGACGAGGTGACGGGTTCTGGCTTCTGGGGCAAGGCATGCTGAGAGGGGAGTGGCGGCGGCGATCATGACGCTGAGTGGCCGGGCTGAAAGACGGGAGCGAGTGAACGGGTGGGCACCTTGATGCTGCAACACGGCCCCATCGCATCTTGCTGCGACTTGCCATCTTCGATCAAGACGGCGGCTCCAGCGTCTAGCAATCTGCGACCAAGCGACCGACCAGCAGAAGCGCTCAACTTGATAGATGGGGATACGTCGAGGTATTGACATCGTGCCATAATATCACTAAGATCCCATCCATATCATCTTGTCCAAATTCCATGCCATGCCATGGAAGATCTACAACGGGCGCCAGGCGACGTGGAAACCCCCGTCGGCTGCCAGAGTTCTGGGAACCCCCCGGTAAAAAGTCACTGGGCCTTGAGTGAGGGTCGAATGGCTGGGGGCCGGGAGGGTTGACGATAATCAGGGCCGCCTCTGGACGGTGGACGGTGACGGGAGGGAGGACCCCTGAGCACTGGCGCTGAGATGCGCCCAGTGGAGTACCTATCGACGACCGGGCGTTTGAGCACTGGCGTGCTGGCGCTTGAACATGTCAGCCTCTTCATCAGAGCGTGTCAGTCAGTTTTGTTGTTGTTATTGTTGATATTCTCAATCTACCTACTACGTACGTAGCAGGTAGATAGACGTACGGGGCCAAGTGGGCTGCGAATAAGGGAGACCCCCCGAATCTTAGGTACCCTGAGAAAGGTCAATATGAAGCGAGCAATACAAGACCCTCTCCCTGCGAGTCTTTGTTGTAATATGACTGCTGCTAAGTTTTGGCTTCAGGAACCAGTTCCCAACTGTCAGACTTACTTACACAACAACAAACACCCTTAGTTTAGCGCATTCCGCGGCAGCATCCCGTCATAGAAAACGTGCCCTCCCTGAAGATCACTGATCGTCGTCCTTGTGTCGTCCGTTGTCCGACCTACTACTCCGGACGTAGCACGTATAAACCTCCTTCTTGCATAGAGGGAATGTGATTGTCTCGACCAACGTGCCATCATCGATCAGAGCTAGAGGGTTTTGAGGCTTGAGGGTTCCAAAGCGTGGACGGGCCATGGCGGGCCACGGGCTACGGGGACCAGCCCCCGGCTCCATCCTTGATGGTCTGGCAAGGGGGCCCCAGGGAAGGTGTGGTTAGTCCCCACCATCCCCTCCTGCCACCCCCTGGTCTGGAGAGACGCGTCGTCTCGTGTCACGCTTTGCCTCTTCGGGAAATCTGGTAAACAAATGCGTCACTTCTCGTGAACGCGCGCCTGCCACTCAGTCCCAGCCGCTGTTTTCCCACACTTCTTCCCTTTGTAGCGCCCACCAATCTGCTCGACGCGCTCTCCCGCCAGTGGCTTCCCTTTGGGCTTGTCTCCCGTGCCCCTGTCCCGTGTCCCAGCTTCTCTCCACCAGTCCACTGCGCCTTCCCCTGCCTGACCGTCCCACCCACGCCTGCCCTTTCGCGTGTTGCTCTCGTGCAGGTTTGTACTCTGGGTAGGAGGTCGGTTTTGGGGACTCCCCACTATCTTTTACGGGGGTGGCCTTCTAAAACCACCTAAGAACTACCCAACCGCCAACTGCCAGTGAGCGCCAACCACGCGCCATCCCCGACCTTCTGTCAAACCAGTCCGGGTGGTCTTGTCCATCCTATTTCTCGCCCTTCCACCAAAATCTTTCCACACCCTCTGGGTCTTTTTACCAACTTTTCCAGACAGCCCGAGTGCATACCAGCCCGATCCGCCACTACCACTCGTTGTCCTTTCGACCTGATATTCTGAGTCACCCAACCCTGTTCTAGGATCCACGTTATGTACTGAGAGAGGATTCTTGGTTTCAACGCAGCCACACGAGGGGTTCTGGTTTCTCTTTGCGCTTGCGGGATCAAACGACAAGGCTAGAGGCGATTCACTTTTACGAGTGCTTAGTCTGTCAGAATAGCCGACGCCTATGAGCGCCATGGTGTAACTGCCACAAACTATCTTCTCCCCGTTTCTTGAATCCGCCCACACCCATAACCAAGGACGATCAAAGACAACGCCTACGCTCGACAAAACTATAGTTCGGACAAGGGCCTAGTTCCAACTTCCGATCTCCCTTCCACTTCTTCTTCTCCAACCTGCACTTGGACATCATCGCGGATCGCCCTTCCTGGCTGCCTATCGACTTCACCATCTCGAAACCATTTGACTGCAGCCTGCTTTGCCGCAAACTGTCTGCCTGCCTCTAGCGTCTGTTTTCTCCAGTTTGTCGAGTCATGATATGACCTCTGGCCTCCCAGTGAGACTGGCATAGCCTTTTGCGATTTTGTAGGGCGTCGCCTCGAGCCGCTTTCTCACCTCTTCGACTCGCCCGTTTGACCCAACTCCGCGTCAAACGTTCACACTTTCGTCTTACGAACGAGCTCCGACTGGATGTTCTGCTGCTTTTCATCTTAAACCAAACGAAACAGAAAGGGCCTATTGTTCACGCATCTTTGACCTTGCTTACGTGGGCATTCTTCTTCCCCCGACTGCCCGCGATACCCCCGAGCGCGCTGCATTCCACGCCCGTACAATGTCCTTCAACAGCAGCGGTGGCACCCTCGCCCTTCCGTCACCAACACACGCTCATCAGATCGATGTGACGTCGGCAGTGCGCACTCTGCGGCGATCTATCTCACGATCCCCCTCAAAGTTCTTGACGCGCTCCAACTCCCAAAATTCGCAAAGCCCCGAAAGCCCTCACCAGACCTCGCCGCAATCGCCCTGCCGGCGATTTGGCTCGACACCACAGAATCAACAACCACTACCATCGCACACCCGCTCTGCGCCGCCTCACGCCAACCCATCCGCACCTCACCCGTCCATATTCACTCCTTTCCGCCCGAGTGTTAGGCTTTCGCTGCGGTCAGCCAAGGCAGCCAAGGCATCTTCTCCGTCGAGGCCTCTGACCCGAGCTCGCGCATCGCCGAAGAGCCCCCTGAAACGAGCGCTCAACAACACGCCCGATAGCGGTAATTCGGTGCCAGCAGTACCGGGACCTTCTGTTATCGACCCCTCCGGGCAGGAGAACAACACACTTGGAGCCACGAGTCCAGTCGATAGCAAGAGCCCTGAGAAGCGCCACAGTCTTCACCTTGACGTCTCTGGGTCTTCTCAATCAGCCTTCCTGAAATCCCTCGACACTAACAGCGACAATTACATGGGGTCGAACAACGGTTCGTTGAAGCGCAGCGATGCAACTATGAATCTGGACCAGCCGAGCCAGGGAAGCCCGGTGGCTAAGCGACGGAGCTTGCATGGAATCTCGAGCCTGGGCCAGAATGAGGACCAAAGCATATTTGGTTCCAACACGACATCTTCGCAGAGCTTCTACATTCACGAAGACTCTGGGGCAGAATATGAGCTCTCGAGCACCGGCGGGGCGCCCCTCCGCGAACCTCTACCTTCTCCAACACCGACCACGACCACGACAGTACCTAAGAGGTCGTCATCTCTACGGAAATCTACTCTACAGCAAAGGTATGGGGAGCGGGGATCTTGGGGAAGACGGAACGGTGAGCGACAACTGGCCCAGATCAGCTCTGAATTCTCGCCTGTGCGAAGCCGCCCTCGACTCTCTTACGACCAATTTGTCCCCCCTCCCGCGTCGCAAGATAGCCCCTTTACTTCTACTACGCCAGTGTCTAAGCCTCCCATTTTTGCTGTTGACAAGAGCCACCAACCCCATCCCCTATCCAAGACCCTGACAACCTCATCTTCTGGAAATAGCCTGACGGAGGAGGCTCCCATGTATGCTCCTGTAGCACGGGTGCCAGACCGTCCACGACCACATCTGTTCTCCCGATCTTTGCCGCTCAATGCGACCCGACCTACTCGGGCGAACGACCCTTCGAGGGCGATGGCGACGCCCAACAAATCGCAGTTGTGGGTTGCTGCCTTCCACTCTACCGGCCTGATTTCCAAGGTGAACCGATTCCCTGAAGAGGAAGCGGACAAGAAGATGGCACCTCCGGACACGCCGTGCAAGAAGCACTCGAACCCATTCGCTACATTTCCTCCTCCTGCTGGAAGCGCCGTGAAGAAGAGGGGTAACAACCGGAATTCTTTTGCTGGCCTACCGTCCACGCCTTTTAATCCCGCCGGGGGTCAAGCACCTAACAGCTTTGGTAACCCTGGTAAGGGATTGTCAATCTTCCAACGCGGTAACGCTTCCCGAAGCTCGCGCCGCGGCAGCGTCCTGAGCCTTGATGGCGAAGAGCACAAGCTCTTCGGCGAAACCATCGACTTCTCGGCTCCAATGGAAGGCGACGCTCCACCAACCCCTACCAAGAATAGCCTGACTCCTAGCTTGAGCAAGGTCAGCGAGAATTCATTCGAGTGCCCCAGTGCCAACCAAAGCCCGACTGCCAACCGGACGCTTCATGCTCCCACACCCATTGTCGGCTCTGCCATCCCTCGAGAAACAAATTGTAAGTCAGCTCCTGCGATGCCGAGCGCGCCGGACGGGATAGTCGGTACATCAGATCGACTGGCTGCCGCTGCGCGTGGGCATTCTCATACATCACGTCTCTTTACCTCACTTAGCCGCTCAAGAGCCCAGCGCGGTCTTCACTCCCCTTCTTCGCTAAGCACACTTTCTTACTCTCATGGCATCGAATCCAAAAGAACGTTTACTAAGACAATATCTGTTGATACAGCAAGTCCGATTGATGGACGACGGACACCGCAGACTCCCCAGGAGAGTATGCTTCCCCTCGATACCAGCCGACTGTCCATCTCGCAGGCTGGCGACAGCTTCTCAGACAGCATGCGTCCTCCCGTTACACCCACAGCAGGACGAGATCTACGATCATCTACCAGCCTCCTTGTTACACCCGTCAACGCCCGCACAAGTAATGTCGATGTCGACTCAAGTCTCTATTCACGATTCGACAAGGTGGATCAGATTGGCAAGGGCGAGTTCTCGACTGTCTACCGCGTGACAAAGGTCGATCACCGGCAAACAGCCTTTGAAAGCCTGGTCACAACTCCCAGTGACCGATCTCGTAGCCCCGCTAAGGGCCAGGTCTTTGCCGTGAAGAAGAGCAAACACCCCTACCATGGACCCAAGGACCGGGACACCAAGCTTCGGGAGGCACGCATCCTGCATACTTTGTCTCATGCAGAGCATGTGGTGAAGTACTTTGATGACTGGGAGCACAACTTCCATCTGTATATCCAGACGGAGTTTTGTGAGGAGGGGACCCTTGACAGGTTCCTGGGCAACGTTGGCCGAGGAGGCCGATTGGACGACTTTCGCATTTTCAAGATCCTGCAGGACCTTTGTTTGGTGAGTTTCCGTTGTGTATGGCTCTCTGACATGTAGCTAACCTAGTGTGAAATAGGGCCTGAAGGAGATCCATGATGCGGGGTTCATGCACCTAGATCTGAAGCCAGCTAACATTCTCATTACCTTTGAGGGTGTTCTCAAGATTGGTGATTTCGGCCTTGCCCAATCCTGCTCTAATGCTGAGGGTGTTGACGTGGAGGGAGATCGCGAGTACATGGCCCCCGAGATGCTCAAGGGCCGGGCTTGCCAATCTGCCGATGTCTTTTCGCTTGGACTCATCATCCTGGAAACCGCAGCCAACGTTGTGCTACCGGACAACGGTCCCACGTGGATTGCCTTGCGATCTGGTGACCTTTCAGAGGTGCCCAGCCTCACCTGGACGCCATCAATCGAGGTTCAACGAGATGCCACAGGAAATCCTACCGAGTCCGTTCACAGCGACCTCTTTTCGAGCGGAAAGACGCACGATCCCAGCAATTTGTTTGGCTCGTTTAAGCGATCGGAACTGCAACAACCCCCTGACTTCATGGTCAACCCCATGCATACCAGCTCCCTAGATTCGATTGTCCGGTGGATGACAGTACAGGAGCCCGGTGAGCGACCTCTGGTGCAACAAGTGCTTGAGCTCGAAGGCATGCGGTGGATTGCTGGTCATCGGGCCGCGCCGGCGACAGTATACGAAGGAAACTGGGGACCAGCCGAAATATTCCCCGTGTCGATTGCTGGCGACAGTGACACCGAGATGACGGATGTTTGAGGAGGACCATGGCGAGAAGACAGTTGCTACACGAGAATGGCTCCGTGAGTGCATTTGACTCTGGATAACGCCAGGGCTGCACGAGCACGTTGGACGTTGGAGTTGATGACTTGTCCCGACATGTGGACATGTCAGGTCGAGATTGGAATGCCCAAGCACGGAGTAGGAGGATCTCGTGGCTTGTGCACTCTACCACACTTTACTTTCTACCACGACACTATATGACGGTATGACGAGAAACGGAAACCAGCAGCGGGTGGCCGTTATTACCAGGCGTTTTGCTGCGTCGGTTGTTGAAGGTTCGAATGGGGAATCCCTTGCTTTTAGGCTGAGCTACGACACGATACGGAGCCGATTGATTTTATTTGCCGACCTTGATTGTACGTCGTCCCGGAGCGAGAACACATGCCGACATAGTGTGCCGTACCAGGATGACGGTGGGAAGATTTGCGTCTCGAAAGGAGAATGCTTGTACGAAATACCCTTGGAGGAGTTAGACGTGTTGCAAGTACATGAATACTGGGAGTAATAATTCAAAAGTTTCAGCATCCCTCTGCAGGAACCGCAGAGAGGGGGGGAACAAGACGTGGAGGAGATAAAAGAGACGAGTTTCTCACAGGATTGCATTGAGTTACTGGAAGCGCAGATATTGCCGTCTTGGGAAGTGGAACTGTGTATTATATAACCGGCTTGTCGAGGACGCAGAGGAGAGTTGAAACCCAGAGTTGAAGCACCCCCAAAGAATGGGAAGGGCACCTGGATGGAAGAGGACAGATCTGATAGTCGGTGATGATTCTGACGACGAAATGGCATGAATTTGATATGACCAGTTCACAAGGATATTTCATTTGCCCCTGACGAGCTCGATTGATAATGTTGCGTCTGACAAAGCTGGGCGATCTGCGCCATGCATATTAGTGTCTGATAAAGATAAAGGGCGGGGTTTGGATGAATAACAAGGATGGTGCAACCGCTACAAGTCCTGAGACTCAAGTTGTACGCCTTTGCAAGGACACAATCAACATGACGATCCCTACGCTACTCAAAGGACAGGCAGAGCTCCCTAGCGTCGATAGCACCAAGTCGTACTGGCACCACCAGCCCTCGGAGAAGCTGCTGGGGCATCGATCCACAGCAGAGCTTCCGGCGGCGGCCGATGTCGTGATTGTGGGCAGCGGTATCACGGGGGCGTTTGCGGCGAGGGAGCTTGTGGATGGGGGCAAGAGAGTTGTGCTGCTTGAGGCGAGGGAGGCATGTTGGGGGGCTACAGGCCGGGTGAGTAGTGTCTTGGCTTAGTAGCTTGTTGATATCACGACGATAGTAGAGGACGGTTGCTGACCAAGAACTCACCCACAGAACGGAGGACATTGCCAGCCTCTCATCTACGCGGCCAAACCAGGCGTCTCCCGCTTTGAGCTTGACACTTATATCTTCCTGCGAGACCTTATCGCCGAGCACGAGATCCCCTGCGACTGGGAGGCGGTCGGGGGCGTCCACAGGCTGCCCTCTCAGGAGGTGCTCGATCTCGTGTCCAAGCACCTCAGCCGCCTCGAGCGAGACCATCCTGACCTGGCTGACCAGGCCAGAATCGTCACGGACAAGGAGGAGCTGCAGAAGCTGCGTGTGCCCGATGCCTTTGCCGCCGTCTACCAGCCCAACGCTGCCAAGCTGTGGCCCTACAAGCTCGTCGCCTGGATCCTGGAGCGTATGCTTGACGAGCATGACCCGGGCGTCTTTAATCTTCAGACAAAGACGCCCGTGCATCACCTCCAGCGGGCGGGAGATACGTGGGTTCTGCACACGCCTCGCGGACAGATGGCAGCCAAGACTGTTGTTCTCGCTACCAATGCTCATACTTCACATCTGCTCCCCAAGCTGTCTGGCTTGCTTATACCCGTCCGCGGACAGGTCAGCGCCCTTTCTCCGCCGCGAGATAGCTCCCCCCTCGAGCATAGCCACGTGTGGGAGACGCCCGGTGGTGGTGATGACTACCTTATTCAGCGGTCTTCAGGCGAGCTCATTCTCGGCGGCGAGCGACTGCGTGCGCCGGACGGGCAGGTTGGCATCTCGCGTGATGATTCGCTTGACTCAGCTGTAGCTCAGCGTCTACGGTCCGCGATGCATGACGCCGTGAGGCTCAAAGCTCCTGATCAGGTGGAGGAGGATACTCTGCCTGCGACGTACGAGTGGACGGGCATCATGGGCTTCTCGCGAGATGGGTACCCATGGGTTGGCCGGGTACCCAAGCATCTTGGTGGTGAGGACGGCGGGTTGTGGGTCAGTGCTGGATACACAGGTCACGGGATGCCGGTGGCAGCGCGGTGCGGTATTGCACTGGCTCAGGAGATACTGGGTGTGAATAAGAGCGTCGAGCTGCCGGCTCAGTATCGTATTGACGCGGGCAGAGCCGACAGGGCGAGCGTGGCGGTGATGCCGATGACACTGGCCGAGGAGATCAGACTGGTTATTGGAGATGAAGTCTGATGGGCATGGAGCCGTGGGAGCCAGAGGGTGATATATAAGCTCGGGATTGAAGCTAGGCGAGAAGAAATCTATAAACAAGGCCGCTCCGCATTCTGTGATATCGTATATATTCGACCTGGCCACCAAACCTCGGAGAATCGCTGCGATGACTACCTATTAATACAACGAGAACTTGTCCCTCAACTATCCTCTGCAGCCAGTCCTGTCTCAGCCAACCCTATGCCATGGATATAGAATGCTCGCAGGCGTGCCCTAGCTTACGCCCTGTGAGAAAAGAGCAGCGCTCTAGCTGGCTCGCTCGAGGTCGCCGCCGACCTACAGCTTGGCGCGCACCTCTCGGTCGCTGCTGACCTCGCGCTGAGCCCGCTCACGGAGTACCTTGCGGAGAATCTTGCCAGACTGTAGGATGATGGTCAGCTTATAACTCGGCAGCATGTGGTGGATGTATGGAGGTTGAGAAGATATGAGAGGATGGTCAAGACTTACAGGTACCTTGGGTATTGCATCGACAAAGACTACACCACCCTTGAGTCTCTTGTACCAGATGACACGCTTAGCTAACCACTCGACAATGTCGTTCTCTGTCGTGTCCTTCCCGCTCGGTGTCTTGACAACGTATCCCCGCGGCAGCTCCTCGCCGTCGATCACAACCCCTACCACAGCAGCGTCGGCCACGTCTTCACGCTTCAAGAGGAGAGACTCGAGCTCGGCGGGAGCGACCTGGCTACCATTGACCTTGATCAACTCCTTGACCCGGTCGACAACGTGGAAGAGAGTCCCCCGCGCATAGTCCTCCACGTAGGCGACGTCCCCCGTGCGAAGCCATCGAGTGCCATCCGAGTCGGTGACGAGCGCCTCCTGTGTCGCGGTGGGATTGCGCCAGTACCCGCGCATCACCGTGGGACCCGTGATCCAGAGCTCGCCACAGGTGCTTGCAGACGTGATTTCGGCCCCCGTGTCAATGTCTACCAGCCTCGCTTGGCAGTCCGGCATGAGCTCGCCGACGGCAGAGCTCGAGGGCTTGTTAGGATCCCACGATAGTGCCGTGCACGTCGCCTCGGTCATGCCCCATCCCTGCCGCACCATCGACTCCCCCTGAGGCATCATGCTGTCGATCTCACGCTGCGTGTCCCTGGCTAGTGGCGCAGCTCCGGACGCGATCATGTCGATGCTGCTGAGGTCGGCGTGCCGTGTGAGGGGGTGCTTGGACATGAGGACGAGGATGGGCGGGACGGCAAGGAGCTTAGTGATGCGAAAGGCCTGGATGTGAGCGAGCATCTTGGGGAAGTCGAACGAGGGCATCACGTAGACGGGGATTCGCTCATAGGGGAGGCAGCTGATGAAGTAGCCTTGACTAAAGGCGTGGTACATCGGGAGGAAGCATAGAGCGGCGGCGCGACGAGTACGAGCCTCGTACTCTTTGTTAAGTTTGTGAAAAGTCACGACGCCGAGGCCGTTGGCGACGTGGTTGTAGTGGGATATCTCGACGCCCTTGGGGATTCCGGTCTGTGGGTTATCAGCATCATGTTCATGTCTCGGACATCGCAGGTAAGAAGAGAGACTACAACATACCGTCCCTGAGCTGTAGTTGAGTGTGCAGGTCAGGTTCTTGGAGTCTTCCGGCTCATTCCATGTGAATTCCTCGCCTTTCGCCTTGGATGCGATGAGCTCCGTCCAGTGTCTGCTGCCCTTTCGAGGCTGAGATTCGAGAACCGGTGAATCCGGCCAAGTCGAGTCAATCATAAAGACACTCTTGGAGCTGATGCCTACCTGAGCAGCAGCATCCAAGGCAACGTCCAGTGCCTCCTCGGCAGCAATCATGGTGGAAGCCCGGCTGTCTTTGAGTTGAAAGGCCAGTTCCCGAGCGACGTATCCCGGATTCGCTCCGGTAAAGATGCCCCCGGCCATCCATATACCCATCACAATGATGGGAAAGAAGATGCTGTTACCCGAGAATAGTAGCACACGGTCGCCCGGCTTGAGGCCATTCTCTAGCAGGCCTGCGGCGATACGCTTGGCCAGGAGTCGGGCTTCCGAGTAGCTGAGGTGATGTGTCCGAGGGCGGTCGGCGTCGATCCAGGCTTTTTTGTCAGGGAGAGGTCCAGAGGCAGAGCCAAAGACCCACTGCTGGATAGAACAGTTGGGGATGGAGACGGAGAAGCGCGAGTTGATGGGCATTGCTGCGATGGCTTTATCGGTAGAGATAGATGAAACGTAGATAGGCGGAATGGAGGTGCTTTAGGTGGAATCGATAAAGTACCTCTTTGTTCGGATGTGTGTAAACGACAAGAGAAAGAGGTGTCGCTATATATGTCGACAGAGGAGGTGTGCCCATCCGTTTGCCGTGATTCACTGAAGGCCAGTGTTGGCAATGATGATGATGATGATGGTGGTGGTGGTGGTTGTGGTGATGATGATCCTTAGGGTTGCGACTCTCATCCGCGTGGATAACTTAGATACTGCCAGCCACGAGCACTCTCCTATCTCGACACTTCCTGTTAAACAATCAGCGCCAGAGCCAGAGCCAATCACCCGATCCAATAAATATATCCCCGTGGCTCGAGTATCGATGCGCTTGACGCATACTATATACTACAAGGGCGCCGCCGACTGTGTCTCACTCTATGGAGCCTTTCCGACTAAAATTAGCCCGCCTCAGCCATCACAACGCCGGCTCCCTACGGATCGGAGGCCCCGCATCGACGGAACTGAAGCCGCTCAAGGCCCTTGCAAGATGAGAGGTCGCTCACGAGGAACGAGGAACGGGCTGCGAACCAGTGTTGATCAACCGCATGCAAGCCCCAGTCCCTCCCAGGCGCGTCCCAAATCTCCAGCGCAGAAACTAGTCCCGTGTTGTGAGCCTCGAGGGCCACAGCAGGAAGCGGCTGTGACACCTGAGCGCCCAATCCCATATCTTTGTCTCAGGGGGCAAAGAAGAGAGACGCAAGTCCTGTAGCCGAAGCATTGTGCTGCCCCAAACTCTTGTCGAGGCGGGCTTTGGAATCCGTCGCTGGCTGCGTGGGAGAGAGTTGCTTTGAGTCTGAGCTGCGGCTGGTGGCGGGACGACGCGAAACCCTTTAAGCTTATATTGACCGTGTACGCCGTCGTTTAAGATATCGGGTACGTAACGTGACGCGCAGACTTGGTAGATGTACCTACCTGCTCTTTGCTTTCATCTGCGAGATGTCTCACCAAAAGGAAACAGACGAGGTCACAGCCGAGCCCGCGGTGATCCATGGCTGCCAGCTACAGTTCGACTCAGTGAAAGCCTCTCAATCGAGGAGGTGACTGTGGCCTAAGCCCTTGCCGAGTGCCGTAGAATGGCACAGTCCTGTGTCGAGTCTGCCAGTGGTCATGGCCATGTGTAATACTTAGGTAGGCTGGGACGTCTGACAAGTGAGTTCAACTAGAGATGTTGTTCAGGCTGATACGTCTTTACCACCATTTCATACTTGCAGAGCAGTAAAGTGCTAGACATACAACACTAGACAGTGCACGGATCGCATGGCTATGGCGGCTCGTGAGATGATCTAGAAGCCTCCAACAATGTAGTTTCGGTGGATAATCGGCACCGGATCCTCCTGGGACGCGTCAGTATTATATATCATCCAGGCCCCCCCTTCTCTTCTTCTTCTTCTTGAAGACCCAGAATACTCTAGACTGGTCTCTTTAGAGATAAAGCAATCATTGATTACCCTAATAACTCTGCTCTCCCCTCGACCTACCCCCATAGACCTGCTATCAAGAGTCTTAAGCAATGTCGTTCCAAGACCGGATTTGACAACTTTGGTGACGGATTCAACTCAGCAACAACTACCCTACCTCTACTCGCGCTCTTTATCTTGAAATTGATGTGTCATCTTTGGGCAGATAGAGACCGCATCCCTGGCCCCCAGTTCAATGTCGTTGCTTCTCTCTACCTGTTTGAAGCTGTCTTCCGTATGTAGAGGGTTGCAACAAATCACGCTAGACTGCACGTTGCAGTCGGGGCGAGATGCTGTATCACGGGGCTCGCGAGATGAGTTATCGGTGCGTGCAATCCTGTTGGTGTCAAGAGGCGGATGATTCGCATGAGATATGCTCGGCTAACAATGAGGACCGCAGATCAGAGCCTGAGCTGCCGTTACTCAGATCCGCTATGATAGGCTTCTACAGAATGGAACGAGAGGACCATGTCAATAAAGATCCGGTAAGCGAGCTTTTGAACTACAATGCTGGCCAAGAGCGATAGCTTTGTTATCGTTGACATGCGAGCACGGGGCAGAACGGAGGTTCAACCGGAAACGGGGACGGTTGCGAGTTGTTTGGTGGTTCAACAGGCGCAAGGCAGACCATGACCACATGCAGCCTCGTTAGAAGAGGCGAGCTACGAGGAGTCGTAAATAACAACACGAGAAGGACGTTGAGAGATAATAGATGGTGGAGATACAATATGTAGAGTGGAAGCCACAAGTTCATTATGTCAGAAGGATACGTACCCTCTAGCGTCGGACTACCTAGGTACTTACCTAAGGTAGGTGGGTATGGAAAGCTCAGCACCGGCTAAGCCCGACAATCAGCCGAGTGCACCAATCAGAAATATGATGATTGCTCGATTGCTCTCTTGGAGATGCCGGGGCGACATTTTGACAAGACGGACGACTTCACGATTGCCTCAC
>JABEYC010000158.1:0-45751 GCA_013266195.1 Fusarium zealandicum | reverse complement strand
GTCATGTTGTGCGTCAGGGGCGTCTTGTCCGCCACGGCTCGGACAACCTGGGGGATCATGGCCACGATGACCTTGGCGAGCATGTCACGGGCAGCGGCGGCCGGATCGGAGGCGGCCATGAGGGCGCTCACGACTGCGACGCCGTCGAGGGCCTTGGCGGGAGAGCGGGCGGCGGCGATTACGGGGGCGGCGTTGCTGGCGTTGATGCCGCCGATGCAGACGGTCGGGACGGCGCCGTGGCCGGCGGCTGCGAGAGCGGAGAGGATCTCGTTGAGGCCGGAGGTGCCGATGATGGACTTTGTATCTTTCTTGCTGGTAGTTGGGATAGGGGGGTTAGCAGGGTGATGGATGGTAGTTTATGTCTCACTCACGTCTGGGTAGAATAGACGGTGCCGATACCGAGGTAGTCGGCGCCGGACTCGCAGGCGCGAATAGCTTCCTCCTTGGAGCTTGCAGTGACGCCAATCATCTTGTTTGGTCCCAGAAGCCTCCTTGCCTCTTCGTAGGCTAACAGCACGTCGTCAGTCCAGCGTCTCAGCCTTGGGTGAGGCACATACCCATATCGTCCTGTCCAATGTGCACACCCTCGCAGTTCACTTCGACAGCCACATCCACGCGATCGTTGATCAGCAGAGGCACATTGTAGCGACGAGCAATATTGTGCAGTTTCCGAGCAGTTTCGACGGCGACGCTGCGCTCGCTGTGCTTGTCTCGGTACTGCAAGACGGTGACGCCGCCTCTCAGCGCAGCCTCGACGACCTGCTCGATATCACGGTCGCCGAGGATAGCGGGCGTTGAGTCGGTGACCAGATAGAGGCCGTAGTTGACCGAGGGCTTGGCCATGTTTGGGCGTCTTCTTTGGTGGTGATGCAGGTCAGTGAGGGGCTGTCGCGGGGTCAGCTTCAAGATGGTCAAGATTGGATCAGAAATGACCAGAGGGGACTTGTACTTGTGTATTGGTGCGACACCTGGTTGATACTTGAGAAGGACTGAATGTTTTCAAGAGAAGTATGAATGAGTAAGTGAGTGGAGTGACGAGATGAGCGACTTAAAAGTCAGTTGATAAGTTGGGCGGTTTATTTAGTTGGCGACTTATGACATAGGGTAAATAATCGCGATACTCGACTAACAAGTTTGATCATTAACCAACAACTCTATCACTGCTAATAACATCAATACATATCTTGATAGAAAAATTATCTATGACTATTCCACTTTTGATAGCTTTTGAACCCACATTTCCGTCGTAGTATTTCAGTCTATAACCCTGGATAATGCTGCTGTCCTTAACCATCTAAACCCAATCTATAACTACAAACATTGAGTGCATCAATACTTTTCCCAAGCTCAAGAACAAAAGAAACAAATGGGAGTCTTGTGGTAAGACTAGAAGACAGCCCCCTGCGAGATTCATCACCACCTTTTTTGGTACAGTATCCATCCTCAACACCACTCTAGAACCTCGAGATATCCCGTCCAAAGATCCACGTAATCAACCAGTAAAACGGAATCATGACCTTGTTCTTCAGACTCATACTCTTGGTTAGATACGCCGTCCGCCACAGGATCCAAGCTGCTCGGCCCTTGAGCTCGTCGCCGCCTTTTTGATGAATCGCCCGCCATCCACCGAGATACGCCATCGTGCCCCAGTTCCTGAACTGAAAGGGCGCTGTCGGAGCCCCCTGAGTCGAGGTTCCAGCGTTGAATCTCTTGCCGAGATACGTCGCCTGCTGGCTTGCGACCTGTGCCGTTGCAGGAAACGACTCGCCCTGGACAACCGCGCAATCGCCAATGGCATATACATCCGGCAGGGGTTTTGAGATGACTTTGCCGTCCTTATCCTCGGTCTCGAGCTGCACGCGGAGGTGGTCGTCCACTGAGAATCCTCCAGTTTTGCAGTCCTTGGCGATCTTGCCTACGCCCTGGACTTCCTGGCCGACGAGTCTACCGACAAGGGGGTTCTGCATGAGACCTGTGCTCCAGACGACTACGCCAGCTGCGACTTCTTCAGGCTCCTCCTTGATGCTCATGAGGAGTACATCTTCGTCGCGGCGGATGCGCTGCAGCTGATGCTCCGTCTTGACGCGGATGCCTCTGCGGCTAAACATGTTGGTGGCGTAGGCGGCGAGGTTGCGGTCGAACATGGGGAGCACCTTGGGGGCGATGTCGTAGATGGTGATGGCGACGTGAGGCATAAGATCAGGATACAGCTTGGACAGATCCTCGTGAACAAGATCGTGAAGCTCTGCGGCAAACTCGATGCCTGTAGGGCCGCCGCCCACGACTGCAAAGTGTAGCAGTCGCTTTCTCTGGGCATCGTCTGCGCTCGGTAGCGCTGCCTGCTCAAACTTCTGAAGCACCTTGAGACGAACGACACGGGCATCTGTAGCATCTCGAAGGAAGCATGCATGCTCCTTGACGCCCTCAACGCCAAAGGTCTGGCTGTAGCACCCAACCGAGATGACAAGCTTGTCGTAGGGGACCTGGAACTCCAGACCCTTGAGGAGATCCTTTCCCGCCCGGGCCGTGACACCATCACGCTGGTTGGCCTCGACCGTGATGGTCTTGTTGGCAAAGTCGATATTAGACGCCCACGCCTGGTGGAACTCGTTCAGGTTTAGCTTGCGGCATGGCTCAACCGCAGCACGGAACTCGAGGGTGCCGACTGCTGTTGACGCGATGAGGGGGGTGAATACAAAGTGGGAGCGAGGCGAGATGAGAATTCGTGAGGCCTTTGAGGGAGATAATGTCTTTGCGAGAGCGTAGCCGGCCCATCCGGAGCCCAGGACGACGACGCGCTCCTTTGGACCTGAGAGGAAGCCAGACATTGTCAGCGAGTGTTTTGAGGTTATCGTGTATAGACCGAGACGAAGAGACTTTGAAGAGCAAGCAATCCCTGACCAGACCCAATCAAACTTTCTGCTTTACTCACCTTGAGATAATGTGCTGGCGAGCCTCTTACAGGTGAGACGAGTAGTCACTTGGTTCCCCAACCTCACCAACATACGAGTGTCTTGACGCGTGAACCCGGCCATGGTGTTTTCTTCTGGCCACTCAAAGACGGAGGAATAACGACTAGCAGTGGGTAGAGTAGAAAGTGACAAATCTCTCTCGAGGGGAGTAGTAGAGCAGAGAATGTCTTCCGTATCTAAGCGATATCTTGGTCGGCCCGTGTAAGTGGGCTCGTCTAGCCGTGCTGAGAGAGAGTCACTCCACCGTCGCCCGATCTCGGGGAATAAAGAGGATCAAAAAGAAAGTGACGGTGGCTATTCAATAGATAGAGGACGATTCGTCAGTTGGTAATGCGTTGAGTATGCTCGAGTGTCACGCCGTGGCTAAGCGGCATCGCTGATATTGTATCAATCCATCGTCAGTTTTGGCTTGCATGTAGAGCGAGACGGCTCCTCCAACTATGGCCTAGCCTCAACCTCGAAGCCAAGGTACAGCTACCGCATCCGGCAAAAGAGGTACATCTCCCTGCATCGTCGTTCCCTGCTAGTCCTGGTCAGCAATCCTGTATCCCGGTATCCTCGCTACGTACCTGCACTATCAGTCACCCGGTGAAAAGCCTCCACCACGATAATTCACCGGACATGTCCGGTTTCGCTCACCTTGACATCTCTCCCGCGTCTCCGTTGTGGGGGTCCGTCATGGGCCCCGCCTGCCCGGGGCTCCGGTACTTGACTCGCATGCATCTCAGCCTCTTGTTCCGGTATGTCCCTGATGGACCTTGTCCGTCATATCAATAATCTCTTTTACATAGTAAACCTTCTAGCTACAGCTTCTACGTCATAGCCTGCTTATTCCACCCCTCGAGAAACAATCCCTTCGTCCGTCTCATCCTGATATCTCCCCATTCGTCCTTTTACTGTAACATGGAATCCAGGCTCTCGCCCAGCACTCCCTCAATCTTGACGATCCATCGGTGCGTCTCACGCTCAACCACCTCGTCATCGTCCTCCTGCAACTCGCTGATCCGAGGCAGCATCTCGTGCAGCATCGACAGCCACTCCTCTCCCAGGCGATCCGTCAGTGCCTGCTCGCACTTGACTGCCGCTAGTCGTACTGCTGCCGACTCCGATCTCAGATGCTTCAGGAGTGCCGAGTTGAGCTCCTTCTGATGAGCCTGTGAGTCAGCTGCCGAGGCGAGCTCCACTGTCGTAGGGATCAAGTCCTGCGTAACGTCTACCGAGCCCGCATGTGAGAACTGCTCCATCAGCACCGGCCCAACGGCGCTAAAGTGGGCCGGCGCTTGCCAGAAGTCATCCTGGTCGTGCTCGAAGCAGCTGGCCAGTGTCTGCAGAACCCTTGTCCAGAGCTGTCGTTCTTCCGGGTCATTCAGATCCACCGTCTTGAGGGTCTTGACCGCGTCCTCCACAATGTACGTAGCGTAATTGGTGACAATCGATTTGAGGGTTCCAAAGAAGGCTTGCAGGAATCCGTAGACACTGTACTGGCGCAGCGAGCGTCCAACTCGGTCGTTCTTGGCGAGACCGGAACTTGACCATTCAATGAGCTGGACAAAAACTGGTCGGAACGCTGCATCGTTGAGCTTGTAAATCATCTTCAGCCCCTTGTCGTTTGCACTCGCGTCGAGCGCACTGAGCTTCAGAAGTGATTGCTCGCCCAAATCACCCTTGCAATGCTCCTGTCGTCGAAGATCAAAGATCTTCATCAGGATACTCGACAGAAGTGTAGCGTTCTTGGAGATGCCGGACTTGGGATGCTTGTCAATGGCCAAGCCCAGCACGTCGAGATATTCAGCAACCGCCTGCAACAGTTAGATCCATCTTCAATACACCGCTTGGGGTAGACTTACAGAAAATCCAGACGCCTGGGCACTCTCCCAGTTTCGGTCCAAGGCCGAGAAGATCTCCTTCGCCTCGAGCTGCTTAGCCAGGAAGTGAAGGCAGTCAACGCGGCTTTCCCTAGTCTCATCGTCTAGCTCAATCTCGGCAGACTGATTAGACACCTCCAGAATCCGGTCAAGGTAGGTCGATAGCATATAAGGAAGGTGTTCGGCGAGGGCGCTGATGAATCCGTAACTGGCCACGTGAAGTTCTTCATCCCGAGTCGTTTCCTCCAAGCTGTCGTTCAGGTAAGCCACAGCCTGCGGGATCGCGCTCGGTAGCACAGGCACGATGGCATCCTGCAACACGTCCACGAGCGAAGTCAAGCACAACAGTGCCATGACTCGGAGACGTTCTTCAGATTGTCCCAGGCAGTGCTCGCCTGCAATTGTTGTAGCTGCCCCAACAACCGCCTCGATGTCCTTCTTGCCATACTTCTCTGCAATCTTGTCCACACACGTGACAGCAGTGTGCTTGTACCGCATATCGCTGGATTCCCTGATGCCAGCCGTGAGCTGAGGTAGGAATGCCAACAACACTGTCCTTGATGCCGGATCGGTGTTGCTCTCCTGCTCGACACGGACTTCGAGCGCACGAAGAACCTTTTGCCGGAGTCCCATGTCTGGTCTGTCGAGTAGGTTTTCGACGGCCTTGATGAACTCTCCGATTGACAGCAGGTTGAGATGGTTCGAGAGAGCTTGGCCGCATCGGTTGTGGAGAGTCTTAGTCGCCTTAACCGTGTCTGCCAACACAAGAATGTTCTCAAGAAGTGTTGCATAAAGCTCTCTCAGTCGGGAGGCGTCCATATCGTCCTTCTCCATCAAAGCTCCAATCTGGGTCTTGAGTTTCTTGTTGGCCAAAAAGCTGGGGAAAGCTGATAGTTGGCGGAGAGCAACCTCTTCCAGATCCTTTGTGTCTTTGGAGTCTCTGTCATCACTGATGCCGAGAAGAACAAATGAGATCCCAGGCTTTGTCTTGAATAGATCAGCGATGAGATCGAGCAGTTTCACAAGAGTTTCCAGCTGTGTTTGAATGCTAAAGTGGTTCAGCAGCTCGACCACAAACTGCAGAAGAGCATCGCTGGGTCCGTAGCGATCCACCAGCATGCTGATGAGGGCGTGGAGGAAGTCTTGAGGGCCGAGAGTCTCGACGAGAGCAACGAATAGACCCTGCCTCCTGTGGGCTGGGATATGCTCATATGCTGTGGTAAAGCTCACGAGGATATCAGAGGCGCCAGCAACAGGACTCTTCTGTCCCTGGCGCAGAGAATCGATCAGAGGGGGAATAACTTCCTTGATGGTCTGCGACACAACATGGGCAGAGTAGTCATCACTTTGACGGAGGACGGAGGTGCCCATGAATGTGAAGATGGGCATAACACTGTGAAGGACAAGGTTCGGAGCCGTGGTAGCCAGGCTTGCAATCAGGAGCAGCGCAGCGTTCTGAACAACAGGGCTAGAGGACTTCTGGATGCAGTTAACAAGCAGATCGCCATAGCCGCCGGAGCTGTCAATCTTGAGCTTCTTGTTGGCCTTGTATGTTGGCATCATGGCGAGCAGACTTCGCAAGATCAGGTTCTGCAGATAGCCCAGCTCCGAGCCAACGACTGTTCTAAAGTGCTGAAGCTCGGACAAAGCTGTGAAGAGGCCATCAAGAAGCTCGGGGTGTTCGACAGGGTCCGAGTTCTCGACCAGCTGAAGGACAAATGTAACCTTTCGCAGAGCTTGGCTCAGCTCAGGAGTGACCTGGGTGACAAGGCCACGGTCACCCCCAGATGAGCTTGTCCGCCGTCGCTTGTTAGGCGGCGGCTCAGTAATCATCTTGGTTCCAGTTTGGATGGAATCAAGGAAAAATGCGAGAATGTCTGTGGTCAATCGCACATGTCGCAAAAGATCAGAAGCCTCAGCGGACACAACCGACTTGGAGTCTCCGACTGTAGACTCCTGCGAAATCTCTAGCAACTGTTCTGCCGCCATAAACTTGACATCAGGCTTCATTGAGGACCACATCTTCTTGATTCTTGCAAAGATGGCACGGATGAGGTCGGCCTTTTCTCGCTGCTCTGGCTCTCTGAGAAACTCCAAGAAAAACTCCAGCCCTGCAGTGTCATTGGGAACAACGACATCAACGAAGCGGGTGTCCATGTCTGATTTCTCCAGTCGTCCCGAGCTGCAAAGCTTGGCCGCCTCCGCTTCACCAAGACTAGCCCACCATTGCAAAGCTGGGAGTAGGAGCTGAGTTCTAGTTGTGGTGCTAACTCCCCTCACTTCGTTGACAGTCTTTAGCAGCCTGTTCTTTACGATGATCAGGGGTGTATTGACGATGTGCGAGGCGATGAAGTGGAGAAGAGACAGTCTGCCTGGCTGAGACAAGTGGTCCTTCTTATCCAGGGCAGGGTCGGGCTTGGATTGGTATTTGCCTTGCTCGATCGAGGTCCTGAGAACGGCGGAGATGTGTTCAGGGTCCATAACACACTCCTCAACAGTTGGCAAGATTTGTAGATGGAGGACCTTGGCGACGATATCGGGAGTCAGAGAGGCCGTTTCCTTGGATCTCCCGTACAAGGTTCCTTCGCCCCAGATACTAAGTCCCTTGGAGGGAATCGGCGGAATGTATAAACCAGTGATGACGGTGATCAAGTCGGCAGCGGCCTGGCGGACTCGTTTCGAAGGGTCGCTCAGGGCGGAAATACAGTATGGGAGAAGAGCCTGAAGATCAGTCTTGCCAGCATCACCGGCCTTGAGTCTTCTCTTAACCATGTCGAGGGCTGCAACTCTTGCCAACGCCGGATACGGACCACACCAGATACGGATGAAGAAGCTGAAGTAAGTGCAGTCCTTGAAAGCCGACTGCCGGCAAAGCTTGGGATTTTGTTCGAACTCGGAGAGCAGGTCGGACTCTTGTGAGGTTTCGGACACGACGGAGAAGAAGATGTGGCTGAACTCGTCAAAAATTTCTCCTGGTTGAGGGAGAAGACAGGGTGAAAGGGTTTCGGATCGATCAGAGAGTTCCTTAAGCAGCAGGCCGAGGTCTTGAGCAGGCTTCTTCTCCTCACCAGCAGCAGCCATATCCTGGTCATCCATGGCGGCATCGGGTAGTCTCCTGGAGCGGAAAGAAAGATCGAGCTTCATTTCTAGTTCCTCAATATCGAACTTGACTTCTTCAATGACAGACTGGATGGTATCACCAGACTTTCCGGTGTTTTGAGACAGTGTGATGAGCGCCGAACCCAACTCTCGTCGAAGTGCTCCGTCCTCGTCATTGTCATCGCTGAGCCGATGCGCCGTCAGGATGAGAGACTTGAAGACAACAGCAATCTGCTTATCCTTCAAGATGGAGCTGCTGAGAATGGTGATAATTGTTGCCAGGCCTCGAACATCGCCCTTCTTGGTCAGTCTTTCGATCAGAGCAAGGCACAAGCCGTTGGCTAGCTTGTCAACTCGACGCTCCTGGCCAATCTCAACAAGAAGCTTGCCAATGTCCACAACTTTGATGAGGGCCTTGGTGGTCTTGCTGCTCATCTGCTTCGCCGAACGGTACTGAGCAAGAATGGCGAGGCAGACAAGACCAGGGCGTACAGTCTCGTTGGTCCATCCGTAAACCGTCTGGTCCATAAACGCGGTGACAGCATTATCCTCAAGGTTGCCCTTGGAAACAAAGACGGCTATCGCCATGTACGAGGCGACCTGAACGCTAGGGACCTTCTTCATGACTAGAGATTCTGCAAAGATGGGACCAAGCCGGTGGAGCAGAGCCTGGTCGTTTTCACTCTGTATCGCCGCTCTGCCTGACCGAGTCCTGTCCAGGATACCGCTGACAGCCTCGGTCATGATACCGGCCCAGAAAGAGACTAGGGCAGGGTAGTTGTACTGCATACGACATGATTCGAGGGTGTACTCCGAGATAAGGGTTAGGAACGCGGGGTGCTGGACAGCTTGGCGGACCAGGACTGATCGAGGCGGCGAGGTCACTGATCGAATGTAGGGATCGAGGAAACGGAACTCGTGGGGTATTTTGCTGGGTAGAATCGACAGAAGAGTCGCGAAGGCTGGAATAGAATGGTAGGGGAGGAAAGCGAGGAGCAGGGCGGCGGTGTTTTCCTCGTGGATTCTGTTGTTCGATATCAACTTCTGTTTCAATTCTGCCCAGATATGCATTGTCCATACCTGAATCTGCGGATGAGCCATTCGATAGCCTTGATAGCTGGCATCAGCCTGAGTCGACTACCTGCCAGGCGCAAGAAGGCCTCGACTCGGCGATCTAGCTCCTCATTCTCAGAGGCCGTGAGCTGCGTGCGGTCCTGGTTCTGGCTCTCCTCGTTGAAGATTGTCGACTGAAAGAGCGCGAATCGAGCGTCAAGCTGGCAGAGCTCCTCGAAGCCCTGGAAGCAGGTGGTGTAAAGAGTTTGGTAGCTCTGGGTAGCGGCGACTCGAGGCTCCCAGATTAACGACTTGGAATGGGCAGCCTTTTGCGCCTTGACGTTGAGGGTCGCCTTGGAGGTGGCGGCCACCTGCGCCAATTGAGCAGCGAGAGAGGTCGCCATGATGAAAAGGGCTGGACCTCAGGCTCTGGGCGGTAGATGGCGGGGATGTCGGTATAAACGTCCTTGTTTACTGCCCAGCATCAAAGTGAGGCCTGCGCCGAAATTTTTTGGGACGGGAAAAAAGTAGAAGATCCAAGAAATTTGTTATCGATAAGAGGCTGCCAACCAAAGCTGGAGTCGGTTCGTGTTGGCGCATTCACCCCACCATCCGACCCACCAGCATTTGAATCCTAGCTCGATCTGAGCTTCTACCCATGACATAATCTTCTCTATCCATGATAGCGTCTTGGTGAAACTTTCGACGAGTTTACCTGATTTTCACACGCTGTTGTGTCCTTTTCAGCAGTTTTGATCTCTTCCAATCGAACGCTCTTTGGTAATGGGGGGTTTAGCAAGTTACAGTAGGTTACCACAAACAATAGTCAATTCCGGCACTTCATAAGCCGTACTATAACTATATCCTCTAAGACCTACAATTAGCGAAGAAAGGAATACAAGTTTGATATCTGCTATAGTAATTCTCGACTTGTAAATGTAGAGAGAAATTTTGAATTATACACACGTGTACTGACTGGATGTATTGCTTATGGTTCTGACCATATTGGAGAAACCACAGCGTAACTGAATGATCCGAGGGGGAGAGCATAGCAAACTATGCATGTAATACTCTCCAAACAATGAAAAGTCATACACAAGTCTTGCCTTTCCATATACAATACTCATCTTCATGTAAGCATGTACATCTTTCCTATTTACCATGCTCAAAGCAACTTGCTGGCCCACTTCAACCCCCAAACGTTCCGGTCATCTCAATATGCATAATTGGCTCAGAACCCCCACAACGGCGGGCGAAGCGGCGGAATAAAGGATGCAGCTGGTTTAATCAGAAGAGATAAATAGGCTACAAGTTGCTCTTTATCCGCTAATAAACTGTGGTGCGATCACTGCACCCATTTCTGGCACTAAACCGGCCAATTTTGCGACTTTCCAATTTCACTCATCCCCGCAACCCTTCGACAGAGTTCAGATAGCACAACGACAACATGGCTGTAAGATATCCTCATATTTTTCTTCTTCTTTGGGGATGCTAGAGACTCGATATGCTCACACAAAACAGACGACAGCTCCCCAGGTCGTTCTCTTTGGAGACTCCTTGTTCCAGTACTCTTCTCAGCTCCTGGACGGCTTCTCTCTGCAGGCTGCCCTGCAATTCGGTGAGCGCTTTCATTCTAAGAGTGTTTGGTGACAACCAAGCCTGACCTTGGCTTCTTTTCAGAATTCATCCGGCGCCTGGATGTTATGAACCGAGGCTACTCGGGCTTTAACACTGATCATGCTTTAAAATATCTACCCGACATCTTCCCAGAGCGAACAGCGTCATCGCCCAAGATGGACTATCTTGTAAGCTACAGTCTCGGCCAGAATATCAAATAGGTTATTTACTTACTGAGCCAAGGCCATTCTGTTTGGGGCGAATGATGCCGTGCTTGAGAACTCCGTCACCAACCAGCACGTTCCGCTTGACCGGTACAAGGAGAACCTGATTAAGATCATCAATCACCCGAACATCAGCGCCCACAAACCCCAGATCCTGCTGGTGACACCTCCCCCGCTGGATGAAATCAAGGCAACGCCCCGAAACCTGGAAAACGGCCACCTGGAACCCATTCGAACCACGACTGTCAGCGCCTCGTATTCCGAGGTTGTTCGCCAAGTGGCGCGAGAGAACCCCGGTGTTGTTCTTATCGACCTCTGGCAGGTATTCATGGATAAGGCCGACTCTATGGAGCCTGGAAACTACACACCTGGCGGACCGCTGCTGGGATCTTTTGACAATGGCAAACAGGGCGGTCTGGATGTCCTCCTCCACGATGGGCTTCACATGGGCGGAGAGGGATACCGAGTTTTCTACGATGCTCTACGACCGCACATTGGGAAGGAATGGAAGGATCTTGCAGATGGTGATCGCACGGGATTCGTGGTTCCAGACTGGCAGGAGTTGTGCATCCCTAAGAACTAGATTCCAGGATGAGTATGTTGAAAGGCCAATCAATGTCTAGACCGGATATCAAGATATAGAGTTGATCTAGATAGATTTCACGAGTCCACCACCCGATACGTACAGAGATTTCCTTAGCTCTCCCCAAGCTGGCCTCTGGCTTCAACGTCTCGGCAGATCTTATCCCACTGCTCAAGCCGACCCGTCGCGATGTTGGACCGTCTCTTGCCCCCACATGGCACGCCGTTGCCCCCTCAATCGTGGGGACGAGAAACGGCGAGTTACTTGCCGCGTAGGTACCTTAGGTATCAGCTGCATTCCTTTCGGTCTAGGCATTAGCACTTGGTCTCCTCATCTCAGGACGGACTAAATAAACATTGCATTCTGACACGTTACCTTCGATGGTACATACACTAAAACGGCCCTAAAGTGCATTCACCCATAGACGGCTCAACGCGGCTTCCGTCTGGTTCCAAAACAGACAGGAGCTGCCAAGTCCCCTGACGCTGCCTGCTTCTAGTGGATTAGTGGGCTACAGCACGCCGCAGGCGCTACATGAACCGCCACGTTAGCGCGCCCGCCCCGGGCAGGTCTATCCCCAATGGATGGATGGAGTCGCTCCATCCCTCGATTCCAACCTCTAATAAACAACGTTATTTCGAACTTGATACACCTCAACCCTCGGCTCTCCCTCAACCTCGATACCTTTGTGCGGATTCCACTGGTGCCCTCACGACCTCTCTCGTCCACCAAATTCCGTCCCTTTCGCCTACATCTCCTCCACGAGCTCGCCCATTCCCATCTTGGTCCCCTTCCGTTTGCCTCTCACCTTGCGACGACTCCATTTGTCCCAAGACCGGAGTCCATACGTCGACCCCTATCACCCGCATCAAGATCGACTCAATAACGATAACCGTTCTCTTCCGAGGTCTACATCCTACCAAACCGAATTTCGTTCCCTCTACACTATAGCGACGGCCTAAAGCACCGCCTCGACCGATATATACGCTGGGACCAGCCCTTGCTTTCGAACCCGCCCCGTTTCACGCTTCCAAGGATCGTATAACACGGGCTCGACGTTGCCATTTCGTCAATCGTGTTGCTGCCCACGGAAACGAACAACTGCTGAGGCATTGTAACCTGGATCTTGACTTCGCAGCGACCAAGCGATTTCTTATATCGCACCCTCATCGCCGAGGACCTTGGGTCTGTTCCAGGCGATGTGGCGGGGGAGGAGGACCTCGTGAACTAATAATTGCCTGGGGATCGAGGTCAGAATAGCCAGGAAATCTGGACTGGGACATTCACATTGCGCAAAGGCGACGTTTCATGGTGCACAACTAGAGTCTGTCATTCCTCGACCATTTGCCAGGGCTTGCTGGCGTTTTCCCGTTCCGACTCATCACCATTCGGCCTCACACGCCCTCCGGTCGTTCGCCAAGTGTGCTGCCCTCGATTCACCAATCAGCCAGGCCTCGTTAGGAAACACAGCACGGTACTACTTGTGATTGTTTCGGGTATGGATCCGAGGTTCCCTGTTTCTCGCGAAGACCTGTACAACCTGCAGATGGAAGTGAAACAAGTGCAGTATGCCCAAAGCAACCATGCCGAACGACTCATGCGACTGGAAAAGCGACAGGCGGATGATGCCGCACTGAAGTCAGTCTGGAATTCTCCCTTTCCCGGTGTTCTAAGCGGCACGCCTCAGACAGGTGAGTTATCCTGCTTGCTATACTAGCGTGTTGGTTTCTGATATTCCACAGGCCCTGTGTCAATCCCACACAATGATATGTTCGATGACCTGGATGAGCAAGGCGAGCAACTTCTTGGATCTCTTCATCTTGGCCCAGCGGAGGAGGAGCCCGTCCGCCGAGGCGCTGCTTCGCGGGCCAATAGTGTTCGCTTCGACGAAAGCGCCTTGCACGGCTCTAGCTGGGGAGGCCCAAGTAACCGTCATTCGGGTGATTTCGGTCCCGTCCGGCCTGGGAGTGGTCTCATGATGGAGCGTTCACTCTCCCATAAGTCGGATGGAAGACACAGTTCTGCCGGTCACTCTGTGCATTCTCATCATTCTGTTGCCTCCGGCCGGGCTAGCAGTTTGGGTCTCGATAACAACTTTGCGGTTGGTGATGACGATGACGACGATGATTCTTTCGACATTCCCGGGCCCCCTCCTGCATTCTACATCCTTGGAACTGTTCCCTCGATAGTGCGCTGCTGGTTGACGCCCAATTTTGGGCGTGCAACCCTGCTTTATGCTGACATCTGCACCGGCTCGCAGAAATCCATCGTCGACTTTTCTCTCCTCAGGGAGCTGGACCTACAGGATGAGATTCAACGCGACGTTGATGGTATCTATCGTGTGAGGTTGAACGTTTACTTTGCCGAGGCTGTTGTCACGCACCATGGCAGCCGTTCCAGCAGTCCCAGGGGTCCGGTTCCCTCCATCACTGTCTTTTTCGAGGTTTCGGGGATATCTGAGCAATCTATTCCGACGGTAGACGAAAAGGTCATTCGCATCTACTTGGGTAGCGATGCACTGAGAGCTCACTCGGCAGACATTCTGTTTTCTCAGAACACCATGACCCTCTATGGCGACGAGCGAGAGCGACTGCAGGTGCCCTTTGTGCGGCCGGAAGATGACGCCGTGTTCCGGAACATCTGCACCACCAATGTGATTCCCGAGAAGCCAAAGCTGAATGCCAACGCTGCACCTTTCGTCTCGAGCGATATCGGGCAGGCAAGCCAGGACAGCATCCCGGACACGGAATCTGTTCCTCAACTGGATGACGAGTCACGAAGCGAGATGTCACCAACGACCAGCGAGGCAATGCCTAGCAAGTCTCTGGGCTCCCGTTTTGGCTTGTCTGACGCCGGCGTGGAAGGCGAGAAGCCTGGTAGAGAGACTGATGGCGGCGAGGCAGCTGCCAAAGAAGAAGCCGCTGGATCAGTATCGTCCGACGCCCCCCGCCGAGAGCCATCCTCGGGCATTTGGAGATCGTGGCGTCACGGAACAGGGAATGGTGCAGATGGAACGCAGCGAGAGAATGGCCCATTGAGCGGTTACCAACCGGCAGGCCGGGGCCGCAACATGAAGGTCCTCAAGCCCCAGAAATCGGGCTCGATATCTGCGAGGACGGGTGTGTTGTATGAGCCGCCGTCATCATCAAAGGGTACCGGAGACGGCCGACGCAAGAGCCAAGCCGGGATCGGAGAGAACGGCATAAGTCCCGGCAACCGGTGGGATACGAAGCGCGTGGGGAGCGTCAGCGGCGAGCCCAAGCCGCAACCACAGCCGCTTGCGACCCGCGAATCGCGCAATGCCAATATGCTACCTAGATCGGCCAACCCTGTTGGAGTAGCCTCGGCGTTTTCATGGATGACACCGATGTCGAAACCAAAGACATCTGCTGGTTCGGAATGAGGAGCTCAACGATCGAGACCGATCAGGGGTACTCGGTTCCTTTTTGGTCTCCCTGGTCTCGACTACTACTCCATTGATGTCTAGCTCTGAGCCCACGGAGGATTTGTGTCGGCCAGAGAGGCACAGAGGAGACTCACGTTTGGGGGTAGAGGCATGTCCTAGGGTCAGAATAGGGGATGATAATGATAATGGCGGTTCGGTGTAATGAAAAGACTCGGACAACAACAAACGAGGGTAAAGATTCCATCAGATCAGGCACCTCGAGAAGAAATCAAAACAAACTTGCGCAGTTGCTCTGCACCTATCTTGTGAGGTTGTAAATGAGGTATTAATCTACGGCTTCATGGTCTATACTCATTGATCATACACCGGTGCTCTCCTTGCCCTGGCCTAGATCTTGGACCCAGGCGGCAACGACTGCCAGACCTTTTTCGTATCTGCCATAGATCCTTTGACCACACCGATAAGACTCTTAAAGGCCGGGTGCGCTGCGTCTCCGACGCACTCATACATCCAACTCTCACTCGACGTAACCGTGATGCCGGTCTCGGCGCGCAACCGGCCAAGCGCAACGCCCACCTCGCCAGGGTTGCAGCTCGACACGCCGTCGGCGATGACATAGACGCGGTGCCCGGCGTCACGCAGGTCAAGCGCTGTCTGGGTGATGCAGATGTGGGACTCGATGCCAACAAGGGCGACGTCGGAGCCGGGCGGCAGGTCGGCGGCGACTTCGGGGATGAACATGGAGAAGCGGGTTTTATCATGCGGCGACGAGGGGAGGAGCTCAGCGAGGGAGGGCACGGTCGGGCCGAGTTTGGCGGAGGTCTGGGTCGTAGTCACGACGGGGATGGAAGCGGCCTTGGCAAAGTTGAGGAGCTTTTGCGTGGTGAGGACGCTGTTTGGTATAGCTGGTTAGCATCGTGGTGTTTTGGGAATAAGGAGAGGTCCGTCGAACATCTGATCAAACTCGTAGATGGCATTGCGGAACTTTTCTTGCATGTCGCAAACACTGTTATATAGCTCAATTAGCCTAGAGTCCCTCTTAACGTCTTGCGATCATATCATGCGCACAATATTCTTGGGTTCTCTATCATGGGCGGGTTAGTATCTAATCACCACCGCCCATCGCGACAAGACGACTCACTAAACCGCAGCTGGGTTGGCGCCGAGGAAGACATGGTACGAAGCTGCTGCTGCGCTGCGTAACGAGGATAAGAAGCAATTCCCGAAGAGCTCGTAGCAAGGATCGATCGAGGATGGCGAAGCTGGTTGCGACTTGAACTGCTGATATTTGCCCTCGCAGCTCGCGACTCAAGAGCGAGCTGAGATGTACAACGTCGACGAAGGAGAGCCGAAGATACTTGCATCGCCAATAAGTACTTGGTTGTATGAGGATGATTCCAAATCAAGGGACCAGAAATGGCTTGTTTAAATTCCGAGGTCTCGGATCTGAGACAGATTGGGTCTGGTAAGTTGAGGTCCGAATGCCGGGAGCAATGGAAGTGCTGAGTCGTCATCGCGGGGCAGGGGAAGCGGGGTGCATTAGTGGGCGTTGGCGGCATAACCGGGTCGAGCTACAGTGGCATGGTGCGCTGAATGGTCACAGGCCACAGCGCTGGAATTCATTATCGCGGGTCCGTTCCCTAGCTTGCGGTGATAAAACTCGGAAACATGTCTCAGCCATCAAGAATGCGGATGCGCTCTCATATGATGAAATGAACTTTTCTTTTGATATTAAACTAGAATATTCATCATCTAGTAGTCTAAAACAAGCCAATGCAATGCAATGCTTTTCCCATACACAAAACCATGCTGAAGGGAACAGGAACCTCTTCAACCAGCTCCTCAACTCCCTTCATATGCAGCCCCTTTTTGTAGGCACCCTTGATCATGCAGCCAATGTCCATTTCTTATATGATTCGAAAACGTCTCTCCTTTTTCCGTGGCCCCTTCTTGTCCGTCTAGGCATTGACCTCGGCAAACCAAGTCCTCAACAGGCCCGCAAGCGCACTTGGCAGCTCATCAAGATGGTGGACAATCAGATAGTACTGGAACGGGAATGTATCCAGATACCTCTCAATCACCACGCGACTCTCTCCGCCATCTCGCACAAACTTGGCCTCCTTGAGCTCAAGCACGCTGTCGCCCTTCTTCTTACCCGTGTCATCCATGATGATGAAGACGACCATGATACGTTCCTCCATCGCCTCGCGTAGCTGTCGTCGAATACCGTCATGAGCAGATGACGGGGTAAGTCCGTCAGACATGATCAAGGCCAGCTGCCAGAGATCCGAGCCGGCGCTGCTCTGCTGCCGTGCCAGCCGGAACGTCTCGATGGTGCGTTGGATCAAGAGGCCAATGTCTGTTCGGTCTTGAGAAAAGTTGAACTTCTGCAGGACCTTGGCGCCTGCATCCGAGGCAAACGGCTCCGTCAAGCCGTGGGCCGTAAAGACGTCGCTGCCAAAGCCCATGATGCCCACTTGGCCCGCCTCGAGCATCGTAAGCGAGCGTGATACCATCACCAGGGACTCCATTGCCAGAGTGCCCGAGGACGATTCGCCCATACTCTTGCTGTCGTCGACACAGAGAAGGATCTGATAGGTTCGTTTAGTCGGGATGCTGCGCCGCATCCAGATCTTGTCCCTCTTGTAGCTTGATGCAATGTATGGGATGATGCGCTTAATGTTGAGCCGCTTGCCGGTACGGAAGGCTCCAGAAAGCTTGGTCGACTGTGACGGCGTAAGAATAAGCCGCAACTGGGATGTCAGAGACAGAGAAAGAGAGTGCGTCTTGGTTTGGAACTCGCTCCACTGCTGCATTGCCTCGCCGAGATCTCGGAGGGGTCGTTCCTCGTCCGAGATATGCGTCGTGGAGAGTTGAGTGGATGTCTCTTGGATCTCTGCCTCCTCCTCATCCTCCTCAGCCTGTTGCGCTTCTTGCTCCGTTGGCGTGAGCTCGCGGTCATAATTGCCCTGTCGCGTCTTCACTCCGGTGCGGGTGTCGTCAGCATCTTTGTCGCTGTCCTGCTTGTCCGCATCGGCTGCTTCGGCTGGATCGGCAGTGTCCATCTTGTCAAGATCCTGTTCGGCTTCTTCATCCTTGTCTTCGTCCATCAAGCGGCTTGATGGATCCTGCTTCTCTTCGTCGATAGCCATGGACTCATCAATAGGCTGCACCTGCTCGTCGTCTGCCGTTCCCATAGCTTGTGTGTCTGCGGCGGTGTCATCGTCTTGGAGGTGCTGGAACTCTTGGCGGCTCTGATCCGCGTTGGGGTCCTGCGGTGCGTTCTGCTCATTGTTGTCTGAAGGGTCGTTATCCTTGATGTCCTCCTGCTGTCGATGCCATCGTTCGAGCGCATCGCCGAGTTTCTTGAACGGATCACTACGAGCCGACTCCGTCTTATCTTGCTCCTGCTCCTGCTCGGCCTTGTCTAGGATTTCTTTTGACCGCGACATGGATCCCTTGTTTCCGGCGCTCGTGTCTTGATCGGCAGCGCCTTCTCCCATTTCTCCATCTTCTTGTTGGGCGGCGTTGTCCTGGAACTTCTCATCGAGATCCATTGAGTCGGCGTTCTGATCTTGGCCAGAGCTTTTGACGTCGCTCGGCGCGGCGTTGTCGGTATCAGCGGTAGCGTTGTCCTTGGGTGGCTGGGTCTGGTCCATAGCATCTTCCTGCTCTTCAGCCTTATCTTCTTCTTCCTCTGGCTTGACGTCTTCTTGGACTTCGTCGTTGCCGCCAACCTTGTCCTCGGGCGTCTCCTCGTCTTCCTCAATCTCGGCCTCCTCTCCAGCTTCTTCTTGGAGCTGGGCCTGAGCCGCCGCATCTTCTTCCTCTTCTTCCTCATGGTCGCCCATCTCCTGGTCCTCGGCCTCGTGTGTCTCTTCCTCAATGTCCGACAATGCGTCCAAGTCGTCGCTGTCCGAGGCGGACTCTTGCTCGTCACCCAGATCTAGCTCCATGTCATCAGGAAGAGCCAGGGTATCGTTTTCCTGTGCCGTCTGTTCCTGCTTGTTCATCTCCTCCTGGGTTTTCACATCCTCTTCTTCGGCTGCGACCTCTTCTGCGTCTTGTTCGCCAGAGTCATCCACATCTGGCTGCTCCTCGCCTTCTTGCTTCTTCGCATCCTCATCCGCTGCCATCTGTTCATCATCCTTCTTCTGACCCTTAGCTTTGTCTCCTTGTTGGTCTTTATCCGCCTTTTCTTCGTCATCCCCATCCCACATCTTCTCATCGACGGCGGTAGGGTCGAGGTCATCAACCTCTCCAGCCTCCTCATCCATCTCATCCTTGTCTTCTTCCTCATCGCCGTTCTTTGATCCCTCTTCGTCATCATCGGCTCCATCGACGCTCCCCATATCTCCTTCAAGCTCTTCGTCAGCCATGTCTACAGCGTCCTTCTCGTCCTCCATTTCACCGCTCTCTTCCTTGTTCGCTTCCTGAGCAAGTTCAGAGAGATCCTCGTCAGGCTGAATATCCTTGCTGATGTCTTCAGCACCCTCTCCATCACCAAGGCCGGTTCCGGACTCGACTTTGCCAGATTCACCGGAGGTTTCGTCTGATTTTTCATGGGGCGTACAGAATCCTTGAGAAGAAATTTGAGTGAAGGCTTTCGTCATGTTATAGGCCATGTGTGCTACAGCGCCGTGGATGTCGACCACTTGCATCAGAGTCTGCTGGCAGAAGTCGACATACTCGGCCAATATCGGGCTTGCGATGGCCATGAGGCTCATGGCTGCCTGGCTTAGATGTTGCTGTTCCATGTCGATATGTTGCATCATGTTGATGCAGCTGGCAACACTTCTCTCGACTTCTTCGACGCGAAGCTTCCTAAAGAGGTTGGTAAACCCATCACTGTGTGCAGTCAGCCAGGCAGGGTCCTCATCGTTCGTCGGGATCTCTCGAGCTGTTCTCTGCGCGCCCTCGACCGCGACAAGTATCTTGTCGCAAAGGGTGGAAACAGCGTTGGCGAAGCTGGTTAGTTCCACGTCGGTAGAAGTCGAGTTGATACTCTGGTTGGCGATCTTGGTCCAGCCACGTACTTGCCCAAGCACAAAGGCGAGATTTGGCTGCTCCGAGATCAAATTCTGAACAATGTCCCGGAAGGCCGCTAATTCATCAGAGAAAGTAGTTTCAGCTCGCAGAGTCGCCTGAGAAGACAGATGCTCTGGAAGCTGCGCCAGGCCCAAGGACGAGGTTTGGAGTGACTCGAACCGGCCGGACCATGATTTCAGTTGCTCCAGAACCTTGACATGCTTAGTCTGACCTAGCTTTTCGTGAATCTCAATCAAGCGAACGGCAAACTGAATGATATGGGTCAGCCAGGGAAGTAGTCGTGCCCAGTTGGATTGCGTCGTCTTCTGAGTTAGAGCACCATTGTCCTGAAAGCGTCCCAGGTTGCTGAACTGATCCATCGATTTCTTGATTGATGACAAGGAAGATGCTCCGGAAGAAATGAAGCTTCTTTGACTCAGGAGTAAGTTGAGCATGCCCTCGACAAAGCCAATACTTCGTCCAACCTCGGCACCTGTGAGATCCTCCGAGTGATCCCTGGCAGCCAATCTGGCCTTCGGGACAAGGTCAAGAATCTTGTGCAGATAGTAGTCGATAGTTTCTGCTGCATCACTCTCAGAAAGCTGCACTGGTTGAATTGTCGAAAGAATAAGAGACAGCGAATCCTGTTGTGCAAGCATGTCCTGTCCGAGGTTGTATCTGAGACCCATCTGTCGGAGATCGCGAAGTGTATCCGCAAACAACTTTCGCTTTCTTGTCTTTAGGTGCTTGATCTGATCCTTGTTTTCGTCGGTCAAGAATGGCGGCGTCTCTTTCCGAAGCTCTGCCATCGATTCGTTGAGTTCGGAGATAAACTCGTCCATGAGCTGGGGTACTGTGCTGGTCATCAGCGGCGCATCGGATACCTTACGCATGACGGAGACTGTCTTGGAAACATTGGCTAGTCGTTTATGGCCGTTGATCCATCCAGGCGCGATACTATCCAGCTGAGAGAATGCTTCATGGGGAACATTCGCAGTGGCGGGCTTGTTCCGTGGACGAGCTTCACGACGGACATTCTCATCGGGAAGGCCTTGTTCAATGATCTGCTTCGCCTCCTGGCCCAAGATGCCCCGGAATTTCCTAACAATACGGAAGAGCTTCTGATGTGACTTGCGAGCACTCTCTCGGAGAGCGTTGATGTTGGTGTCTTTCCAGCTAGCCATGAGCAGGACGTCCTTCATTTTCTTCTCAATGGGAAGGCGTCCCTTTTGAATTGTTTCATCCATTACCTTCTCGTATCGTGAGTAGTACTGAATGAAGTTGGACAGCGAGTTCAAAATGATCTCAAGTATCGGGTAGTCCTTGGTGAGTAGCTTCAGGTGGCTCTGAAGCTGACGGAGCAGAGCGAGACGAGCTCCATATTGGCCAATGATTGAGGTCGAGAAGTACATTTCCAAACTCTGAATGAGCGAAGCGGCGTATGCGTGCATCTCATCCGGCTCGTCGACCAGGGAGAGCGGGACAGCAATGACAACTTCATAGGCCACAAACCACCACGAATAGGCATCGTTCTGGCATTTCTTCTGCTCCATGTCGAACAGATTGGCCCAGGTGGAAAGTTCCAGCCGTCGCCATCGGATGACAGTATCGGTAAGGAGGTTGTGCAGAGAGAGAACGCCGTGCACTTTGCTTGCCCAACCTCCGAACTGCCACTCGTAAACATGACTATGAAGATATTCAACCTTGGGTAGAATCTTGGCGAGTGGTTCAGTGTGAATCAGCTCTAGAACTCTGTCACAGGCTTGGATGACATCGGCCAACGGTTGCATGTGTCCGATTTCATCAACCAGCTGGAGCTCTCGAAATCGCTCCTTGATCTTGTGAATAAGCGCGACAAGTTGACGAGCTTCTGGCACGTTAGCGTCCGTGTAGAAATTATAAGACTTGTCCACACTAGAGGCTGCAAGAAAATCCACTTTGTCGTTGAGAATGAGCATTGTACTAGCGAGCATCTTGCTTGTCAGGCTGCGATCAACGTTTTTGTGGTCGATGGTCTCAGAAATGATTCTGTCGCCCACAGATTGGCAGACGTCCCTGAGGGCCACCAAAGATTCTTGCCGGTCAAGGAATATGTTTTTGTGAACTTGCGCGACACGCAGAGACTGGTCGCGAACCTCATCTTCCTTCTTCGCAGGGATACCATTGCGTGTTTCTTCATCATCAAAGGTGGGGAAAAGCTCATTGAACTCTTCGGCGTCAAATTCTTCCTCATCTTCCAGGGAACCACGGAAGCGGTAGAGGCTCCCGTTGGCTGCCGCCTCTTTGCGATCCGTGTCGAGTCTCTTGTTCCACTCGTCGAAGAAGTTGTGGAAGCTTTGGAATACCATTTCAATAGCCTTGGGCTGGACATTGTCGATGCCTTCAACGCTGACAACAGCACCCATGTAGGTCAGAAACTCGAAGCTTCTAGAGGAAAAGTCACCACTGTCTTGATTCCACATGCTTCCGCCAAGGAACGGCGCAATTTTCAAGAGTTCTTCTGAAGCTGGCGCCAAGTCACGAGACGATGAAGCATGGCACAGCGAGAGTCCAACCATGAGACATCGCAGCAAATTTGAGGTTGGCCGCGTCATATCTTGATAGGCCTCGAAACGGGCTGAAAGTCGATCCAAGAGCCTCAGAACATTCTCCCTGACGAGTTGCAACTCCTCGGCTGCTTGGATCGGATCTGTGATCAAAGTCTGCAGAGCCGATGATAAGGTTGGACCGGTAACAGCTTTGAGAACGTTGGAGAACTCGGCATGAAGCCCGCTGAGTTCTGACTGCTCTGGTCTGTAAATTGGTCGAACCTCCTCGGGCAGCGGGCCCAAAGCAGCAGCTTCTTGCTCAAGCAGGAGAATACGTTCGTTTTCGTCTTGCCCAGTAAAGAGCTTCTCCATTTCCCGCAGCGTATCCGTACGGTCATTGAGAAGGGCATACATCTCTTGGAGGAACTCGCGCTCCATCTTGGGACGGCTCTGCGGGTCGAAGACACGATCTGGAACATAAAGCTTGACGGTACCGATGCTGAACTGAATCCATGCGAGCGCTGAAAGGTAGGCCTGCCGTTGAGGTTCTTGCTGTGAAGCAACCAGAGCCTTCAGAACAGGCACGAAATGCTCAGTAGCAATCTGTCGGAAATGGTCTGCTTCAAAACCTGAAACAAGATCATCAAGATCGGCAGAGTTGGTTGATAGGTCTGCCAGACCCTGTGAAGCAAGCTCAACTACCTTAGTCACAGCTTCGTTGGAGTGTTGCCCGTGGGCGCTGAAAATTTCGACAAGTAGCTTCAACAGAACATTGTTAAGTCTGGACAAGGGATCAATGATCAGGTCGGCGCTCAGGTTTGCGAATTGTCGGCCTGCAATCGGAAGTTCAGCCTCAAGCAATGCCAAAGAAGCCAAATTGACCGATCTCATAGTCTGCATCTTGGACCAGAACGAGGTCGCGAACTTGCCATCCCAAGAATACTGGTCTTGGTAAACCAGATTCTCGACGGACTGCAAAAGTGCAGCTTGATGATGAGAGCTAGCAGACATCATACCAGCCCTTGTTGGCACATCAGATAGCACCTGGAGTTCTTGGGTAGGCTGAGTGGGCTCGCTGCCTGGTGTCAAAGACTTGAGCATGGAGACTTGGCGGAGGATTTCAAATTCGTCGGCCAGGAAGGGCTTAAGCTCGACTTCTTCGGTTCCAATGTGAGCTTCCAGAGATTCGATCTCGGCAGTGAGGTCCTGAAGAAGACTATCGGCATTGGGAACATCAGCCCGGAGAATGCCAGAGGCTTTCTCGAGAGTGACCATGGCTTTTGACAGAGCAGGGATCGAAGCTCCAGCCTTCCATCGCAGCGCATCGAATCGAGCACCCAACTTTTCAAGTTCCAAAGTGCGGTCTAGAATAGATTTCGTGGGTAGAGGAGTTGGTCGGAAAATGTGCCAGAGTAGCTCCATGCTCAAACCGGTGGACAGCTTGAATCCAGCTGTAAAGTCTTTACCCAGTCGATCAAGGAGATAAGCGGCAAATTCACGCTCCTCTGCGCCACTAGATGCGTCGAGGTGCTTCTGTAGAAAGTTTGCGCCTTGGGCAAGGTGTGCTTGAAATTTCGCCTCGTCAAAGTCGGTGTCTGTCGAAAGATTGATGGTGCGCTCAACGTAACGAACAACTCCTCTGAGGATTTGCACTCGCTCCATCCACGAATCAAATGAATCGAACTTGAATCCGAGCCATTCTCTCATAGCGTTAATGGTGGATGTCAAGAATGAAGCAAGTCTGACAGTAGAATCCTTGGACACAGCCGCCACGCGGTCACTGACCAGTGATCTTTGAAGTCGGTTGAGAGAGGTCAATTTGTTCACCTGAGCCTGACGGCGCTGGTCCTCGATGGACTTCTGCAAGTGGTGAAGATCACGGTAAAACTCTAGGCACGCGCCAAGCCATCGTGCTTGATCCTGTACGGGCAATAATTGAGTGACTGGGTAGTTGTTGAGAGGGTGTACTGGTTGTGCGGAAGTAAGTCCAGCAGGAACCGGGAGAGAAGTGTACAGCTGAGAAATGGCGTTGACACCATCAGAGCCGTTAGCCGAGTGAAAGAAATCCAACAACTCTCCCACGCTGCTGGATAGTGCAGTCTTGTCGGCACCATTGCCCGCTAGAGTGTTTGCGAAGCGAGGAAGTAGAGATACATCAGTGATAGAAAGAACTTCAAGGCCAGAGTCAACAATCTCGTGACGCCCGTCAATCTCAGACACCTTCTTGGCAATTTGCTGAGACATGTTGTAACGCTGCAAGCTGCTCTCAACACTCACGATCCTGCTGAAACAAGGATCGAGGGCAGGGGGTGGAGTACTGATGTGAATCTCCACGGCACGGTTTCTCATAGCTCTCGAAAGCTCGCCATATCGGGGGTCCATTGTCAAGAAGACACGGAAATCAGGATGGGGCGTAACGATCCTGGGTTCTCCAGAAGGCCCGCAGTGCTCGTTGATGCTCAAGAACCCGTTTGGTTCAAGGAGAGAGTTCAATCTGTCCAGAACTGAAGCGTTGCACATGTTTGCGTTGTCAAGAACAAGCCATTCGCCCATTTGCAGAGCTTTGACGATGACTCCGTCTAGCCATTCAAAGCGGGGGTTTTCCAACACCAAGGGGCTCTGAAGCAAAACGAGGGTCTTTGAAAGTGTTGTTGCAACTTCAGAGTCCGAAGGAAGAGTGGCAAGGAGAGATTCGACGCAAGTGGTAATAGATGGGAGGGAGTCCACTTCACCTGCAAAGCCGTCAAGTAGGTGAAGAAGACGAAGGGCATCCTGAGGGACGCCTCCGGGCACGGTCGACATGATGGAGTTCTGCAGGTCTTGTTGCAAGCTTCGAAGCGCGGCGTTGACCTCTCGTAGAGGATCTGCCTGCTCAAAACCACCAACAAGATCCATGGTGTCAATGTCGGCGTTCATAGGGAAAACGGTAAGGGATTTGCCAGCTAGAGCAGCAACATGCTCTAAAAGGACAGATTTGCCATAGCCAGACGGGCTGCTCAAAATGCAAGGAACGTTCTGCTTGACACAAATCATGAGAGACTCCAACTCTGAGAGGCGAGGAACGATGTCAATATTGGGAAGCCGCTCCGGCTGCGAATTGAGCTGCCTGTCGAGAAGTGCCAAACCAATTTGGCCGAACATTGGGTTGATATCGTGGTACATGCTATGCTGTCGCGGTGCAGAGCCGGAGATTTGGGTGAAGAGGTTGTTTACTTCTTCTCGATCCCTCTCGCTTCGGAAACGTTGCCTAACGATGATGTCGAGGAAGTCCTCGGCCTGAGCATTGTGAAGCAAGGGATCGGATGAATCCAGAAGCTTCAACCAGCGGAGAACATCACGCAAGTTGAACTCCCAGGGGCTTCCTTGCAATCCAAAGGCTTTCTCGACGCCAAGCTTATGCTCAAGCTGAGACACGAACTGAATCAACTGGCTGATGACGGGGCCAGAGATGTTGGGATAGTTGTGCGTTGCAATCAAATTCAAGTCATCATCCGAAAAGACATCAGCGTAGACAACGATAAAACGGTTGACAAAGGAACTAGGCAATCCCTTTCGACCTCCGCCTTGGTGATGAGGATTCTGCGCCGCAAATAGACGGAAGTCTGGGTGACGCTTGAAAACCTGGTCAAGCTCGGAGACGTAGACTTCTCCTCGGTGATCAAGACAGGCGTTCAATCCCTCGAGAACAGATTGAGAGGCGAGGTTCATCTCGTCCAGAAGTACCCATTCGCCCTTTTGCATTGCTTGAAGGAATGGTGCGTCTCTCCAAGCAAAGTTTCCAGCTTCAGCTCCTTCGACGGGAACATCTGTACCAAAGAGGTCCATCAAATCAGTTTGATCTGAAAGATTGATTCTCGTCAGCGGCTGACCGCACGCTTGCGACAACGCGGCAACCAGGGTTGTCTTTCCAACACCAGGGCTTCCTTCGAGGAGGATTGGCTTCTGCATCTGCAGTGCTCGAAGAACTCTCATGGCGTTCAGACGTGTGGTAGGTGCATGGAAAGCAAACCCAGGATCGGCTACACCCGCAGAGGAACGCGGGATACTGAAATGACCGATTGTCAGAGACTTTTCGTCCATTGTCAGCTCCGGATGTGTCTCGTACACGCGGGACACGTCCTTGCCAATGAGCTCGCTAAGTTTGTCGAGGCATCTCTGTCGTTGCTCGTTGATAGATTTTGGGTCAGTGGCGAGGATGGCCGAGGGGTTCGCTCCAATGCTATCGATGAAGATCGTCGAAGCACCATGAACCAGTGAGACGATGACCTCATCAGATTGGAAGTTGTTGATGAATTGAACCCAGACAAGAATCTCTCTGATCGAGAAGGGAGCTGTAGCCATGGACCTGAAGGTCTCTCCGAACCACGCCGCGAACTTCACAATGACGTCTACCAGCTGCTTTGAGTTGCCGGTGAGTTTTGTCTTGACAATCTCGTGAATATCCTCGCTTTGTGAAAGAGCAGGGACCCAGATCTCGGTGAATCGGTTTCGTAGCGCAGGCGACAGTTCCTTCTTTCCAAAGTCACCACCGGGGTTCATGGTGGCGAAGAACTGAAACCCCTCAGCTCCAACAACAAAGGAGTTGTCGACTCCCTTCTCTGCCAACAGAAGGGTCCTGGATGGCTCTAGTACGGAGTTAAGACGCTCCAGAACCGAGTCGTCGGCAAGAGAGATCTCATCAAGGAGGAAGAAGTGGCCTTCTCTCATTGCCTCCACCAGACTACCGTCCGCCCACTCAAAGAGGGCCTTGCTCCGCGTCTCATTGAAAGTGATTCGCTCTCGGAATTGGTCTGGAACCTTGCTGATGATAGACGAGTCAAGGGCCTTGTACATAGCGAGCCGCTCTTCAACTGATCCAGATAGGTCCAAGCCAAGCGTCTGTAAAACCGTTTTCAGGTCCGTATCTAGAGCCTCAACAATTGCGCCTCGGTTGCGGACCGGTCTCTGTGAACCGATCAAATCACCTGTTTCAGTGTTCTGATGGGCGTTGACAATATGAAGCTCCTTCTTCAGTGCCTCTGCAAGTAATTGAACAACAGTAGTCTTTCCGCAACCCGTCTCACCTACCAAAAGAACGGGCTCGTTGTTGCGCAACGCTCGAGCAACAAGGACATAAAGTCGTCGCATGGCATGAGTCCACACTACTCCTTGACTGTTGGCCTTCTGGCTGTGTTGTTTGAGCTCGGAGGCTGTTGTGGCCGAATACAAATCTTGAGGATCGATCTTGACTTTGAAAACCGTCTCAATAATCTCTTGGACGGCAATGCGCTCCTCTTCATCGCGAACCCTCTCTGCCAATAGCATGAACCCATGAGCAGCAATTTCTTCACGCGTATCGGCTTCTCGTAGCGCCCAGCGGAACAGGTCTCGAAGTGTCGCAAAACTGTCCTTTTGCTCGAAGACTCGGCTCGTCTGTCGTAGTCTGGAGAGCTCTTTGTAGACAGTAACGATTCTTCGACAATCGGGGGGAGAAGTATTGCGGCTTCTTTGTTGTAGAATGAACTCCAGCTCATCTTCCGGGATATCGTCAAAGTGCAACTCTAAGAATCGGTTGCGGAATGCCCGAGAAAGCACCTTTCTACCACCGTAGAGACCGGGAGGGTTCTGCGTGGCAAACAGAATGAAGTTTTCATGAGGCTTGACGACTTCCTGTGTCTCTGGGATCAAGAGTTCTCGGTTGTCGTCCAGAAGACGATTCAGAGCCTCGAGAACATCGGTGGGCGCCAGGTTCAGCTCATCCAGCACAATCCAGTGGCCTTGACGCATCGCTTGCACAAGGATACCTTCCTGGAAACGCAATCTTCCGTCAGATCCAGAAACGTAAGTACCCAAATACTCCTGGAGGTCGGTGTGCTCGTGGTTGTTGATACGCACGAACTTGTTGCCTGTAAAGTTTGCGAGGTACTCGATCATACTAGTCTTTCCGGCTGAAGTCGGGCCTTGGATTAGGATAGGAAAGCGTCTTGTAGAGGTAGCTCGGACAAGGTTGAGAAGGTTGCGCTCCACGTATGGTGTGATAATGTAGTCGTCTCTCTCAATCGGGATTTCGTTGCCTTGGAACAGCCAATACTGTCGGTCTCGGCTCTTGTTCTTGAATCTTACGTATTGCTTGCCATCGTTGGGATGCTTTGGTGCTTGGGAAAGTACGGACTGTGAGTTTCCGTGTCGTTCAAAGAGGTGGTGGGTTATCAGGGGAACAAGCATCTTTTCAGAGTCTCGGTCCAGAAGTGTAAGAAAGCCCATAGAGAAGCCTTCGTAGAGTGCTCGGCGCACACCGTAGTATGGAGCGATAGTGTTCACGTAGCTCAACACCCGAGTGAGGGTTCGGAGACTGAAGTGAGGAACCTCATTCGCGCCGTCAACGAGTCTCTTCTCCTCGGCCAGACGTTTCGTGTTGAGATAGAGGCGCGCAATATCATCTGCTGCCTGGTCATTTTTACTGCTGCTACCTCCGAGGTACGTCTTAATGATCGTGAGCAGGTCCTTTAGATCCTTGTCTGGGCTTGAGACATAGACTTCAGTAAATCTTGACCGGATGCCGACTGGTAGATCGCGTTTGCCAATATCGGTCGCGGGGTTCATGGCACCGAAGATGCGGAAGTTGGGGTGCGCCTCAATCTTCTCGATCTCACCAGTCTCCGACAACAAGATAAAGGGCCTCTCATCGGGTCCAGTCAAAAGGTCGGTAATACTCTCGAGGGTATCAGGCGAGGCTAGATTGATCTCGTCCAGAAGAACCCAGTCACCATTGCGCACAGCCTTGACCAGATTTCCCTCTACGAAAGAAAAGGCAAAGGTACCAGAACCACCAGAGATCTGGACATCGAACTGCTCAAGGCTGCGAGCAAATGTGTCCCATCGTGGCTGAAGGTCGAGAAGTGTCTGCAGCTTTGACTGTGTCTTTCGACGCTTTGTGGGCTGCTCGTCGCCATTCCGACTTTCTGACTGCTGTACTCGTTCAAGCTCTTTGACAATCTTGTTGAACATCTTTGGAGCTTCCTTCCATAGCTTTGACACTCTTGACCACTGTCCCTTGGCAAAACACTTGCCAACTTGCTCAAGGTACTTTTGGTTTTTTGATGCAGATATGCCGGTTGCAGAAAAGAGATCCTCAAACTCCTCCTTCAGCGGCATTGCCAGAGTCCGTGTGTTGACGGGCTTGAAACCGCCCAGGAGATCACCCACCTCGCTCTGCTGAGATAGGTTGACAGCAATCAACTTGTGTCCGAGAGAGTCAGCTAGCTGTTGCACAACCGTGGTCTTTCCGATACCAGTTTCTCCCACAAGAAGAACCGGTTCGTTCAATTTGACGGCCACAGCGATTTGCTCCAACAGCTTTTTGGCGTGTGCGGTATTAGCAAAAGGCCGCCTCGACTTTTGTACTCGGTCGGAATTCTTCTTCTTGCGTAACACAGTCCGGCCAATGCTGTAAAGGTTGTCGCTCTCTTCCAAAGGGGGTATATTGGCAGTGATGTAATGTTCTGCCCGCTCTTGAGAGAGATGCATCTCCTCAGCGATCGCATAAATGAGCTGCTTGCCAATTTCAGGGTCGGGACAACTTCCCACAAAGCAGTCGACGGCTTCCATAAACATCCAGTCTCGAGTTGTCTCGCTGATGGGTTCTTCGCCGGTTTTCGAACCAGCGGCAACCAGGCATTCGCGCAATCTGCGACACCATTTGAGCAGGTCTCGTAGGGTCATCTGGCGATCCATAACGTTACGACCTCTGGACAAGGCTCCAGGGGTGCTGCTAACACGAGCCAGACGGCCATATACCGCTAGGATCCCTGGAATAAACTTTCGAAGAATGGGGTATGTCTGTACAATGACGTCCTCAAGCTCGGATGCTGCAAGTGCGTGGGTGCTCAGGGTCTGCCAGAAGCGGATGCCAACGAGGCTAGGCAGATTTTCTCGTCCATTCATTCCTCGAGAGGTTCGAACAGTCGCAAAGAGTCGGAAGCTGCTGGCGGCTTGTATCCTCTCGCCTCGGCTAGGGATGAGAAGTTCTTTTCGCTCGATCAGGGGGAGTAGCGTGCTCAAGACTTCGGTAGGCGCTCGGTCAAGGTCCTCCACCAACACCCATCGTCCTTCTCGCACTGCTGTGGTCAGCACACCGGGACGCCATTGGAAGCTTCCTGGCTTTGTGTCTGTCGAGTATAGACCGATGAGCATCTTTGCGTCCGTCTGCTCGTTGAGGTGCAGCGTCACCATGCTGGAGTACATGCCGAGCTGTTTGGCCAACTCATGAACCAGAGCGGTCTTGCCGACGCCAGGAAGACCATACAGCAAGACTGGGTCAGACTCGCGAAGCATGCTCGCTAGCCTTTCCAAGTTGGACGTTGTCGTGGGTGTCAGGACGAGGTTTGAGGACTCTCCAGCCGGGCCCAGTGGTCGGGGCAAGATGGCGTTGCCGTAAGACACGACGTAGGGGGTAAGGGTCTGCAAGCACGGGGAGGCATTTTCATCGGCTTCGTGCGCGGCTTGTATTTCTTCGCGCAGAGTAATGACCGATTTTACTCGAGACTGTTCGTACAAGGATAAGAACCCATAGTCAATCGATCTACCGTCAAAGTCTGCGAGAATAGCCTCGTTCTTGCCAATGTGCTCCTGAATGAGAGACTCAAGCTTCCAGTCCGAACCATGGAGGAGCTGAATGAAAATTCTAGTCGCAAGATATCGGATAGCTTTACTCTCGTGCTTGAACAAAGTCTGCATCAACGCCGCAGATGTCAGAGGACCATAGTGACGAGAGTCAAAACTGATGAGTCTCCAGGCAACCAGAAGACTTTTCAATAGAGTCTCTTCATCCTTGGGTATGGCATGCTGATCGAGTCTCAGAGGTGGGAGGCGAAGTGAGAGTGAATTAGTCGGCTTTGCGGGTGAATGAGAGGCGTATTCGATAAATGTTGAGAGATAGGGAGCAAAGGGTAAAGTGCGTGCTAACGCAGAATAGATTCGTATGCGTTGTGACTCGTTTCCTGGGTTGAGGATCCATCGAGCACAAATATCTGGGAAAACATGTTCGAAATGCGCAAAGACGCGCTCTGTAAGTGGCGGGCTGAGAGCCGCCTCTGCAACGGCATCAAGCAGCTTCGTCGAGGTCTGGTCCTGGATGATGGCCAGTAATTCTGAAGGCAGGTGTTCCAATACAGTCGCATCCGCAAGGAGCGACCTCCTCTGCCGCGAGACGTCAATCATTCCCATGATTGCGCTCGTGTCGACGGTTTTGGCTGTCGATGCTGGTGCATGAGATCTCTACTCACAAGCAAGCGGCTTGTCTGTAACTTTTTTTTTCTGAGTTATCTTATCTTATCTCGGCACAAAGGTGCCATGAAATTCCGGGCCGCCAGAGACGCGCTATTCCGTTTCTGTCGAGGACCCTGACTTCTTCCTCGACCTCCATTTGAACTGTTCGTTTATCGAGTTCTCTTGATTGATACAAATTGCATAGAATGAATTTCTATTGAAAGGAATTCCATCATAGATTCTTTCTTATTACGAGAATAGCAGACAGAAGATTATGACAACGAATTGCGATCCATGCGTTAATAAACGTGACTATTTAAAGAATAGAACTTCAATATCAACTTAGTGCATTTCCTCAGAATCTGCTACACTCTAATAATATCTCTCCTCTCTATGGTAGACCTCAGAAAAGCTCCTCGTGACCGAGTATGTATTCCATACTCCTTCAATTTGAGGTTGGCCGACTCTACCAACTGGGATATCATTGACAGTGCACAGACCACATATGACGCACGTGACCATGCCGCTAATCCGCCAGAACATCGAGACAGCTCGAAAAACTTCAAGACGCTCCCTCAGACGCCGAACGCGACGATCCTCGACCCTCGAATTGAGCCACCCCCAGCCCAATCTCCTCCCAGTAACAATGGCCATGTCTTGCCGGTACGCCGCGCAGAGCTGCGCTCGTCAGCTCCGATCTACTCGCACCGCGCGAGCTCCCGCACAGCTACTCCGCGTCTCGAGGAGGTGGAACTCAACCGAAGCTGCTGTCGCCTCCAACCCCAAGATCGAAGCCATTGTCGACCAGATCAGCAAGCTGACCCTGTTGGAGACTGCTGACCTCGTTTCAAGCCTCAAGGTACGGCTCTCCGGGCACTCAATTGGCCCTCCAAGATGATCCCCTCTTAGTCCCTCCCCATGTACTTTCACTGACCTAGATCCAAACAGAGCAAGCTCAACATCCCCGATATGCCCATAGGCGGATTCGCCGCTGCTGCTCCCGCCGCTGCCCCCGTCGAGGAGGCCGAGGAGGCCGCTCCCGCCGCCGCCGAGAAGACCCTCTTCACCCTCAAGCTGCAAGGATTCGATGCCCCCTCCAAGGCCAAGGTCATCAAGGAGATCAAGAACATGCTCGGCCTGAGCTTGGTGGACAGCAAGAAGTTCGTCGAGAGCGCGCCCAAGATGATGAAGGAGAACGTCCCCAAGGAGGATGCGGAGAAGATTATCACCGCCATGAAGGAGCTCGGCGCCACCGTGGTGATGGAGTAGGGTGGTTGCTCTGTGTAACACGAACCTGGCGACTTGGCACGATAGATGGCTGGATTGCATGTACAAAAACATATGTACTAGTATCTAACAACATTTACCCTTTTCAAAAGACTCTTGGCGTGTGCTTTATAATCATTTGGTAGCCCGTCTGCGTGACATTTATGCCTTGAATACTCTTGCTCCTCTTGAATGTCCCAACTTTTCCCCCTGATGCGACGTGCTCCTTGTCATCGGCGACTATCTCTAGTGAAACATTGCTAAAGTGACGGGTATCAACGATTTTCTTCCAATCCTAGATGCAAACCCCAGATCCAAACGCCGTCCATATGCCGTGGTGATATGACTTGTAATGTCTCGTTTAGTGACGGTTTCCATTCGCCGCTCGTTGATGCTGACAACCAGGCTGCATCTCCATCTCTTTTCGAAAGTCGTGAAGTTCTTCAGTGAGTAGTCGGTCGTCGTCCTCACCAAAGTCGCTTGTCTCCTCCCACAGCCTGTTCATCTCTGCGTTTTCAGCTTTGGGTATAGCCCAGATGCTTTCGCGTTCACGCTTGTGACGTTCTCGGTCCTCCTCGATCCGCTGCTCGATCTGGCGTTTGTCGAGCCGATGGGGAGCGCTTCTCCGTCCTGGCTTGGGTATGGTCTGTGAAGGAGGCATGTCTGTCATCTCGACGTCCCCGTTTGGTGAGGCGAGACCAAGGTCGTCTGCGTTGGTCTCGCGCTCCTTGATAACATCCTCTATCTGGCTAACTGCCTGCGACTCCAGATATCCTTTTCCTTGGAGGCCTTGAAGTACCTATCACGAACGTCAGCAAAAGCCCTCTAATCAGTAGTTTCTAGCTGGGGGTTGACAGCTATGCACATGTCAGCCCACCTTTCGAACCACCTTAACATTAGCAGCACCAGACCCATCATCCGGGGCAACGGCATCAACGACGCGAATGATATCACGCTGCATCATTCGGATGTAGTCCGCATGCCCATCGCGTTGAGCCATGTCTAAAAAGTGCTCGATGAAATACATGATGTTTGCACGCGTGTTCATGTTGTTCTAGTCACTTAGATCAGCAATGGGCACACCAAAAGAGGCATACAGGGTCATACATACTCGTTCAAGCTGTTCAAGGATGCACGAATGCAAGTCCTCGTCCATGTCTCTGTACTTTAGGGCATATTGAGCAGCCTTTTGGGCCGAGGCAACGGATGCATTGAGATGCTGGAGCTGTGAGGTGAAGCGCATCCGCACCTCGAAAGGGTCGGCCATGGCGCAAGCGAGTACAGGATGGTCTAGGCGACAGATTCTAAGAGACAATCTTGAGAGCGAATCTTAGCGACAGCGTGTGGAGTGTCTCGGAAGTCCGGAAGCTCGGTAAGAGCTAAGCATGAAGCTGTCACGACCAGGACCTGGCGAGACAGGATCCAAGGTTCATGGATGGGTTGATTGATGGTAGAAAGCCTAGGATTTGTCGATTGACGTCCAAGGTGGGGCAGTCAAGAAACAGTTTGTGCCACGTTGTGGCTGTGCTCACCTCAGGTGAGCGATTTGAGACGTGAGAAATACCAGCAGGGAACGGGAATAACAGGCTTCTTCACCTCCGCCGTTCCACGTTTGTCGGGCGCCATTTTTCTCGAACGCGCCCCAGACCGGGCCGGACTGGCCGAAGCACAGTCTAACCCAAAGAGGCGGCCGGTGAAAGTGCTGAGGTGTGTGCGTTCGCAGACGCTGATCCATGCAGTAAGGTAATGTTAAAGGGGTTGCCTCTGAGCGCAGCCAACAGGAGCAGGCTCCTATCGCGGGGAGCCATGCCAGAAGGGCCCGGGCGAGGCTAGAAGCCCCAGTGCTGGAAAGATTCGGAACGACGACGAACCAAAGGTGAGCCTGGCGAGGATATGTCGCGCATTCTAGGGCGCCAGCAGGGACAACACCGTCATTTCATCCCCTGGCAGGTAGACGCGGTGGTGAGACTTTCGAGGCCTATAGTATCCGTGAATAGCACCCGTCTCGTGTACCCCTTTACCCAGATGCGTTGTTTTCTAATGGATACGGGGGGCAGAATGCGCATTGGGCAGCAAAGGCACCTATCCGTTGCCTGGCAATCTTGTCATAAGTACATAAACAAGAGGACAAAGATGAGAATCTTGGGCCCTAGAATCTTATAAAAATCTTTTCACTCGGTGGATTTCCCCAGCTTTTTCCTGTCTTAATATCCCGCTTCGCTCCCGCTCTCCCCATCTTCCTCTTCTTGGCCTCTTCTGAACGTTGCTTCCATACAACCCAATCTGCCTCACTCTACTCTATCATCCTTCTTTCACCCTTGATCAGAAGCCATCATGTCTCCCAACACAATGGCTCTCACGCCGTACGGCTCAACTGGGTCTACAGATCTCACTATGACCGTTCTCGGCTGCGGTAAGTCATCTCTAGATACGCGACATTACCATGTACGGCATATAATCGTATATATGCGCCACACAGTGGTGTAACCTTTCGCTCCATATTTTCAAACTTTACCTCTTTCGAATCGCTGATCATGGACTTTTCAACATAGGCACCATGGGCGTTGCTATTCTCAGTGGCATCCTCAACTCGCTAGCCGAGATGCAGGGCCCGAAGCCTCTGCAGACACTCAGGTCCGGAGCTTCAACTCCTTTGGAAGACGTGCCCCAGCGACTCCCCTCGCGTTTCATCGCCAGTGTAGCTACCGCAGCGGGTGCCAAGCGAGTCAAGAGCACACTCTGGGAGCACTCGTCTATCCTCAAGGTTGTCCACAACGACAACCTTGGTGCTGTTCAGCATTCTGAGGTTGTTCTCCTGACCTGCAAGCACTGGATGGTCAAGGAGATTCTCAGCGAGCCTGGCATCGCAAAGGCCCTGCACGGCAAGCTGCTGATTAGCGTATGTGCTGGCATCACTGTCGAGGATATTGAGATTGCTCTCCACGGCGCCGTTCCCTCCAAGGACCCCTCCGAGGATGGCCGGTGTCGTATCGTCCGGGCCATGTGCAACACTGCTGCCGTGATCCGCGAGTCCATGACAGTCATCGCCTCGACCACCCCGCCTCTCGACTCTGCCACCGAGGGCCTCGTCACCTGGATCTTCAGGCGCATTGGCGATGTCGTCTACCTGCCGACTCAGCACATGAACGCCTCGACTGCGCTGTGTGCTTCCGGCCCGGCCTTCTTCGCGCTAGTGTTAGAGGCCGCTATCGACGGCGCCGTCGCCATGGGCATTCCCCGCCACGATGCCCAGCGCATGGCCGTGCAGTCCATGAGAGGCATGACCGGCCTGGTCCAGAACGGCGAGCACCCGGCCCTGCTCCGGGAAAAGGTCTGCACACCGGGAGGCTGCACTATCGGCGGCGTTCTGGTGTTGGAAGAGGGTAGAGTCCGCGGCACCGTCTCAAGAGCTGTGCGAGAGGCTACCGTTGTGGCGAGTCAGCTTGGAAATGGAGTGGAGGATGTGAATGGAACAAGATTCCCGGGAACACCAAACTTTCAATAAAAAGTTCAAGACCGAGATCACGGGTTAGCTTCGGTGAACGGGACTCAGGCCGATCCGGCTCCCGAGTCTCAGCCACAGCCGGTCCCGGGGCCCCATCTCACCGAGCCGGTCGTGGCTCCTGAGCCGACTCAACTCCAGGATTTGGCGCCCAAGCCGGCTGACAAGTCTCGGTCAGGACTTGGGCCTCATTCTCCGGATGCTCCTTTCTTCATTATGATGATTAGCACTTGGCAGGCCTTGCGACAGCTGTTCATGAATAACACCCCTTTTTGTTAAGGTAGTTTGCATTATATAGAGATAGACGGGGATATTGGTGTAATGACTTCGTACAAGATAATACAGTTTTTTTCTGTTTAAACCAGATCCCAGCGCCTGATTAAGTCCTCCCGCTTCCTCACATTTACCATCCTCCACATCACCTAGCAATTAGGCATCCTCCACACGAGCCTTCTTGCTGCTGGAGCCCTCGCCATTTTCCTCCTCCAGCTTTCGCTTGCCATTCGTCGACTGAAGCTCACGCTTAGTATGCTTCGCCAATCGATCACAGGCATCCAACATGCGCGCATATTCAAGCGCAACTCCTGACACGGTCTGCTCGAGCCTGTCGATCCGCTCACTAGTTTCCAGCCCAGAAAGATAGTCTTTGTTATGCCGGTAAAGACGCTGTTTGGCGATGAAATCCCAAACTCTCTTCTGATGCATGTCTGCCTTCGACGGGTTGGGGACTTCATCAGGTGCCATGGTCGGCCGTACCGAGTCCGGCAGTTGAGACATGAGGTGCATCTCGACCACTCGCCCGAACTGACGAGGAGCAATCTTGGCGCTGCGGCGGATAGCCTCCAACTTGTCACCACCACGGATCAACTTGGGGAGAGGCCCCGTCTTAGGAATTGTAACATCCGTGTCGACCCGCAAGCTGTTGAACTCGGGCACTGTGCGAAGGAACTGCAAGTCGCAGACGTCTCGCAACTTGTCAAAGTCCTCGCTTGGATCCTCGACGGTGAATTCACGAGTCTGGTCGTGTTTGTGATAGTGTTCGAACACGGTTTTGTAGAGTCTAGTTCCATTGCCTTTTCCTTTGAAAGGGGGCAAGATCAGGAACTGAGACAGCCTTGTTCTGCAGGGGAGCTCAGCAAGGTCATAGTCACCCTTGGGAAGCTCCCAATCGTCGCTCTTTGGCGACGATGGGGGAGTAGGAGACTGGAAGTAATAGAACCGGTAGGCTGTTGCGTAGCCCACAAGCACATACGTGCTCTTTTGCGAGTCACCCGCCACCTTGTGCTTCTGGTAAAGGGAGAAGAACGTCCAGCGATCAGCGTCTGATAGATCCAGCTCGGACGAGTCTGACTCGGGGTCTTGGCCGATATAGGTGCCACCGTCGATGAACATGGGGACGAATATTTGCAGGCGACTGTTGAGTTGCTTGATGGCGGGGTCGGCAAGGTTTCCGCGCCAAACCTCGTACTGAGCGTCGGCGGCATCGATGGTCGTGTGTAAAGTGCCGGGCGGCGTCCAGTTGTCACTGATTTGCCTCGAGCTATCGTCGAAATCGCTGGCTTTGACGAAAGCAACTGGACGCTGTCAGCATTCTCCTCTAGATTCAAGGTAGGCAGGGACATACTCTTGGGCAAATGATTGCCCTCCTCAAGCACAGCCTTCACATCGGTGGGCTCGGGTCCTCCGACAGCTTTGAACTTGCTGCTGTAAGATATCTTCAGGTGCGGTCGCATGTCATTAGCGCGATACCGCAGGCTGACCTTGAGGCCCTTGTAGCCAAAGATCTGTTCATCCTCGCCGAAGATGGAGAAGGTGAACTCGGGGTTGAAAGTTGCGATATGGTTGAGGCCGGATGGAGATGGCGCAGCCAAGGTGATCTGAATCGCCTCGTTGGCGCTGGTCAGCCCTTCGCAGAGAGTCAGCAACGGCGTTCCGAAGCCTAACTACGGCGAGCTTGAGAAGAATACTCACATTCTTCGGCGGTTGGCAAGCCAGCCATGGTGGTTTCCGATTCGTACTCGAAGGGTTGTCTGGGTAGATACGGTTGGAAATGGTATGCGGTGGTTTGCAGGAAAAGAGTCCAAGAGAGTGAAGCAACACGCAATGCGCCGGGTTGTGTCGTTGCGTTGTTGCTGGTAGCTGGTTGCTGGTGGCTTTGTTTGGTGTCTCACACAAAGTGGCACGAAAACGCGCTTGCGCAAGAGGCAGAAGCGCGCGTTGGACGCGATTCAATTAAAGGACCTGGCTTTGCGCCCAGAAACTAAGGCTAGCACTAATTAGGCGAGATCATGGATGACGCAACGCTAGGTAGTAGTAGGTAAGGTACTTACAGTACTTAGTATCTTGAACTCAAGGTGGATCACACTGTACTGTACGTACCTGGAACCCTGGCCGAACGGTCCGTGCCCCTGGCAATCGCAAATGTCGTTCAACATCCAACCCTGGACTGGCCATGTTTTAGGCTTCGACTCTTCAAGCAACTTGTCAGCCATGCGCCCCTCGGTTCTTCACTATGTTACACATCACGAGTAGTTCGTCGCCGGTTGGCTCTGCAGTGTTTGCTTGTCTTGCGCTGCTGATTATATCTCTCGTTGTTCTCCTGATTTTACGATACTATCTCCCCCTGCGAACGACTCCGGCCTTTTACCTCATTCCCATCTTCTTTGCCCTCTGGCTGCCCTCGATAGTCGTCATTCTCGTCCCGATCGATCTTGCCTCGAGCGCGGTTACCGGCGATGAAGCCACGAGAGGAGTATGGCTCCCTGAGCGAGTCATCCTAGTATCATGGCGCATTACATACTGGTTGACGTTCGCCTTGACTTGGTAAGACAAGGTGGTTGTTTGTATTACCTCAAATCCCGCTAACATGGCCACTTCAAGGTTTATCCTTCCGATTCTCGCCGAGTATGCCGACGCAGGATATCGCGAACCATACGACAAGCTCATGTATTCGATCCGAGGAAACGCGCAGTTTCACGCCACCGTCCTAGGCTTCGGATCCATCGGACTTGTCTATGTCTTCATCAAGCATGGATTCAACTTCACATCCGTCAAAGCCCTGGTCATGGCACTCGCTTACTGCTGGGGATTGATCCTGGCTATCTATCTCATGGGCCACGGCCTAGTGTCGATACCCCGGCGGCTTATACGCGGCGCGAGCATAAGTGGACGATTACGACGACTTCAGACCAAGGCCCCCAAGGTCTACGAACAGATGCAGGACTCGATCGCAAGTCTCGAGGACATTGAAGTTCAGGTCGTCGAGCTTGGGCGGCGCAAGACGGGTAGCGCATTGGCGTTTCGCGACTGGATCGAGGAACTTCAGGAGATGGCCAACGTTCCTGATTCCCAACCGCGAAGCTCCCGGTTTGGTTCCAGCGCTGAAAGTGCTATTATCCCGCACGTTATCACTCAGAAGTATCTCGCCGATCTGACGAGGAATTACGTACGCGCACGGCATGCCCGATCCCGATACGCCAACGCCTGGAGCGAACTCGTCCAAGAAGCGGCCGAAACACAAAACGTCTTGGATTCGGCCGGATCGAAGAAACTCGAAGTTAGCGAAGTGTCGCCTCATGCAGGTTTCTGGGAAAAGACAGTGGTCTTGACTCCATATACACGATACTTGTGCTATTACCATATGCTGCCATATGCCCAAGTTGTTCTTGGCTTGTTTCTGGCAGCGGCATCAGCCTGTATCGTTTGGTCCGAGGTTGTCAAGGTCGCATTCCCCAAACTGTCCGTCATTAGGCTGAGCGTGGTGCATCATTGGGTTGGCGACAAGGCCGAAGTCGGATTCGCGGGCCAGTTTATCTCGTCGTTTTGGATCTGCTACATGTGCGCGGCTGCTCTCATCTCAATGACCGAGGTCAAGGTCTGGCGCGGACGAGCCCTCGTTCGTCGCAATACTGCTCACGAATCGGCCTTTTGGTACGCCATGCAAGTGGCCAAACTCACAATCCCCATTTCTTACAACTTCTTGACTTTCCTGTCCAAGGATGTCTACAAGAAGACCATCTTTTACCAGTTCCTCGGTGTGCTAGTCGATTTTACACCGCTTGGTCGCTGGTTCGACGATCTCTTCCCGGTTGTCGTCTTGTTTCCCGTCTTTGCCACTCTGTTTGGCATATACGGCAGAGTCAAGCGCATCTTTGTGGGGATGGATGTTATTGAGGACGAAGAAGACAACGGCACCTCGTACGGTACTGGCTCGTGGCGTGAAGGCCGAGATCTCATCGCTCGAGAGTTAGGCGGAAACACTCTGTTCCACCGTCGTGAAGACGCCCTCGCAAGGATAGGGGCGGCAGGCACCTCAGGACGCAGATCTGCCCCAGTACTCTCTATTCCCTCTGCTCGTGGTGACGGGTCTTCCCCTGCGCGGTCCCCCGCTCGTCCTCCTGCCAGCGACTCTCGCCGCGCTGGCGCATCTGCCCATGGCCCTTACTGGGACGATGAGCCTCCAGAAGACGACAACATCTTCCAGATCATCGGCCACCGCATGAAGAACACTATGGACACCATTGAGGCACCCCAGTGGTTCAGTGATATCAAGAAGCCCAAGTGGATGGGCGGTGATGATGATAACGGCGCTGCTGCCGGTCCATCTGGAACCGGGCCTGACATCCGCAGATGGTTCGGAGGTAGCTCAAACGATGGCAATATTCACATCTAGCAATACCATTCTTACATATGGACGGCGCAAGGGCTATTTGAAAACCGGGTGTTTTTCCAGTTTGGATACACCGGCATGCTTTTCCTTAGAGACGGTAGGGGCCAACAGCATGGGTATGGAGTTTTCAGGGGCTGTATTCAATCAACTTGAGCTCGAGTCACTCTAATGCTATAAGACTGCGATGCGTACATGTGGACAAGTTCTTTCATTAATAGTATCAGATATTTGTATATATTCATAATTTTCGTCAAGAGTAAAGATCTATTTGGTGCAAAGTCGTGCATGTCGTGACAGTATGGGCATGAGCCTGTTCGTCAGTCGTAAAGTTCGCGTCATCATATACAAAACAATGTATAACCAAACCCCCACTCATCAACTTCTCTCTTGCACCGCCCACTACGGCTTAGGCGGCGGGCTGATGGTGTTCCACGTGTTCGCCTTGCTCATAGTCCGCTTTCGCAGGGCAAACATAATCTCCTTCTCCATCTTGACAATATTCTCCTCAAGGTCCTTGTCGTCCCGCTTGTGCTGCTTCCGCCTACGTCTGTCGATGAAGAGCCAGCAGCCGACGATGAGGGCGGTGACGGGGATGGTCAGGGCAAAGTAAATCCAGAGCTGGACCGAGACGACGGGGTTGGCGCCTGTGGGATGGTGTTAGTGAATGAGTCTCTGAAGACTAGATGTCTGAACAAGAGGGGTGCTTAGGTGCGTGGAGAACCAACCTTGTTCAAAGTCAAAGAATGTCATGCTAAAGACAGAAGCGAGATATGTCCCCGGGAGGAAGACAGCTCCCATAAGCGACAGTGTCTTCATGGCCGTGCTGTCCCGCTTGCTCGCGTGTGCTATCCTCCTCTGCTCTCCGGCAATCTCGAGGTTCAGCCGTGCCTCGCGCTGCGACATGATGTTATAAAGCTACTTCAAAGTCAGCAGTCTTCCATTAACCGGGAACTGTAAAGCCTTACCGCTTCGCGCTGGACCTTGAGCCGCTCGAGAGTCGTGTGGATGTAGTTCTCCAGCCCCGTCAACTTGACCTTGTAAAAGTCTAGACGAGCCAGCATGCTCCGATGCAGTTTATCAACCTCCTTGCGCTGCCTACGCTCAGCATCGCAGAGGTCCTCGCCCACCGAGGTCAACCACAGCTTGTGGAAGTTATCCAGGGCCTTCTCCATCTCCTTTGCGAGAGCCATGTACGCCTGGGGCCGCTTCCACATGACGTTGCCGTGGCACTCGACGAGGTCACGGCTCAGCCCGTCAATGTCTACGAGGTCGTCCTTGAAGTACTGCTCCTGCTCCTCGACCTCGTTACGCAGAGTGACAGCGTTCTCGAGGCGGCGGAGCCAGTGCCGCGCCTTGCGCTGCTTCTCGTCGTTCTCGGGCGAGAGATCGTACGAGATGATGATGATGGGGAGCAGCATCGGGTGGCCGACCTGAGCGGAGCAGGCTTTGAGGTGCACGAGGGCCTTTTCGATCTCGGAGCTCGGGGTGCCCTTGACGAAGCCGCTGGTAATGCCCGTCTTGAACGAATACGAGAGCATCATCTCCCAGCCGCGTGTCTTTCCCTTTTTGAGGACATCTGATTTGCGATGGATGATTTCTATGAGGAGTGTGAGCCAACAGTGCCTCTTGATTTGGAAGCTCCAGACTCACGCAGATGGGGATCGTCGTCGTCCTGGTCATAGGCACACCAGAAAAAGGGCCCGACTGCACAAGTAGTCTCAATGCCGCGGAATGGTAGCCTCAGCTCTCTGACCATGGACTCGTACCTGTCGCAAGGAAGCGATATGACCCTTGGCAGAAAGGTATCGTTGTGCTTGGCATTCTTTTGAACTCTTGGCGATGGTGTCAGTTGGGATTGCCTCATGAGTCTCATCACAGACAGTGTCCAACTCACATTAAGCGAATACCGCTGAGCAGTTGGGTCCCATTCCGTAGGTTGTCTTGTGGTGCAAATGCGCCCTTTGCTTGTCAGTTTGTGTCTTTTGAATAACGGCTTTTACATCTCTCAAAGACTCACCTTTCGTTGGAGAAAATTGTCGAACTCGTCATGTGTCAATGGATGCTCCTCGCAAGAATTGTAAAAGGGATCCTGTTGAGCATTAGCACATGAGATATTCCGGAGTGTCTCGCCTGATGGTGAGCATAGCATAGTAGCATACCGAGTAATTAAAGACCTCGACATAGCTGGTTTCCTCGTTGACGACGCGGCATTCGTTGACGTAATACCGGAACATGTAATCGTCCATTGCGGCTGCTGTTGAGGTTATATTTCGATCTCGATCTCGGTCTCGGTCTCGGTCTCAAATGTCGCTGAATCAAGTTGCAATCAGGAACGCGTCTTTCAATTGCTCCTCTCCTGGTGGCGTCGCCCGTTCCCGTCGCTGTCGCGGGTCTTGGGGGCTAACGTTAGTCGTTGCTTGGCGATGAGCTTAATTGCGACTTCTCGAGTGTAGCGTACCACGTAGTAAGAGACGAGATTGGTGAGAATGAGAGGCAAGAATTGGTGGACACTGAAAGCCTGTACCAGAATGGATTGTCAGAATGACATTTGATTTCTCCCCTGGTCGCCAAAGGCCCGGCCATCTGGGGCCTAGGTTAATGTACTTCAGGGTAAAGATCGCCCATAATAAGTGACAAGGTCGGGACCTGGGTCTAATGCAATTCAACAAAACTGCCCTGGTCTTTTGTCTTGAGCCTCCCAGCCTCGTGACTTTCAACAAGAGAAGAGCCTCTTCTGCTCCTTCCTCTTCGCGGCGGTCCGTCCCTCCACCGCGGCCGACCCCGCCTCCTACCTCCACACAACAAGTGGGCCCCGACAATTGCCAACTGGAACCACTCATCAAGCACCGTCGAGGGACATGATGCCCGACATCGTCATAGCCTCATAGGAAGCTTCTTTCACATTCAACCTACTATCCTGTACCAATCAGTAAACCAGCAACTACCTAGGGCAACAACTAGTATCGTCTTGATAGACCTGAAATCGAACACACAGAGTCAATGGATGCAACCAAGGTACTATCTTGGCATTGAACTCATAACTGATATTAGCAGGAAACTGCACAACAGGTAGGATCAAGGTTAAATAACGGCTAGGTTTTCTACTTCATAAGGCTATTCCTGTAACCTACGCATCAAGGCGTACTTGTCGCCTCATTTCACGTGCTCATCGTCGACAATACCCATCGCCTTATCCTGTTTCCAATCCATCCTTTTCATCCTCAATCGGCAAGCGTGCAAACATAATCTTCTTAACATAGCCAAAGCGACTCGTGAAGCAACAGCCAGTCCTCTGGGAGAGTTGCTCCCGTGCCATGCCATGTCCTGCCTGCACTCTCTGTCCAGCACGCCGTCAATGACACAAAGAACCATGCCAGACGGGACCTGTTTCCGACTTAGTTATACAAGGGCCCAGAGCATATACTCCGCCGAGAACATCCTTAAAACTCCGTAAACATGTGTCCGAATCTAAAAGAATATGTTAGCAATGTTCGGTGACCACCATCGAGCCGTCACTCACTCGTCTGATCCTTCCTGCAGCCCGTATTTCTCGGGGTCTTCCGGGTATCGATCAAACTGACTAGCGTCACCAGCACCAGCCTTGACTGGCGGTGTGTATGGCGCATCGATATCTTTTCTGGCCAGGCGGTCCCACGTAACCTCGGTGAACCAAGGGTGGTTCTTCACATCTCCGGGGCCACCATACAAGTTGCCCAGTCGCTTTGTTAGGTCTGCCGTAATCAAGCGCTCCAAAAGGTTCTGGGCGTCCGCATTGACATATGCCGGGTACTTGACCTTGCCCTTGAGGATATTCTCGTATATCTTCATGGGTGATCCACTGTCCCAGAATGGCGTGTAACCGCAAAGCATTTCGTATATAAGGATGCCCAATGACCACCTAGCACAGATCCACATGTCAGCCCCGTCGCATTTCAGACATGCATCTTGGGTCACTCACCAATCCACAGACTTGTTGTATCCCTTGTTAGAGACCACTTCGGGTGCCAGGTAGTCGGGCGTGCCACACAGCGTCCATGTCTTGTCAGGCACTCGCTTTGCGAAACCGAAATCTGTAATCTTGAGATGGCCGTGTCGGTCAAGTAGCAGGTTCTCTGGTTTCAGATCTCGGTAAATGATGTTCTTGGAGTGCATGTACTCCAATGCAAGGGTGACCTCTGCGGCGTAGAACTTGGCCACTGGGTTTGGGAAACGCTGTACCAAATGTCAATAAGCTGTCATGACAAGGCGCAGCTGCGAAACCTACCCCCGACTTCCGTAGAAGCGAAAAGAGCTCGCCACCTTCGACAAAATCCATCACCATGTAGAGGTTCTTGGGATCCTGGAACGTGCCCCACAGGGTAATGAGGAACGGGTGCTTGACGTCGCTCAACATGCGCCGCTCGTCGTTGGTGTGCTCGACCTGCTTCATCTTAACCACCTGGGCCTTTTTGAGCACCTTGACCGCATAGAAGCGTTGGTTGTGTTTCGATTGGACCAGATGGACTCGGCCGAAGCTACCAGTTCCAAGCGTCCTCAAGATATCGAAATCACCCAACGAGTACTTGCCCTTGGTGACGCGCATCGGTGACCCGACGCTGAGTTGCTGCTGATGATGCGCTTGGCTCTGTTGTTGGACCTGCTTCTGCTGCTGCTGCGGCTGCTGCTGCGGTTGCTGCTGCGGTTGCTGCTGCGG
>JABEYC010000157.1:0-10369 GCA_013266195.1 Fusarium zealandicum | reverse complement strand
CCCCCCCACCCATTCCATCTGACGGCCATTGCTCTTAAAATATGCCAGCCAGTAACTATGGAAGGTTATGCACAGTACCGCAAGCCCATTAATAAACTGAGTTAGGCCCACGGCGAGCATGACACCACATCCAGCAGATCCGCCATCCCGCCCGAGTCGACGATATATGTGGGGGGGAGGGGTCGCCAAGTCAGTTCTGAGCAGCTGGGAATGCGCCCGGTGTTGCACAAGCATCCATCCTGTTTAGGCTTGAGATAGCGCACTCCAGGCGCCCAAAGAGACCATCAAGTGCTGCATCATAGGCCGGCCCGACCACGCGGCTCCAGGCGGGTAGGGTCGATCAGCAACAACGAGGAAATTTGGCTCGGCAGAGTCAGCCAAGCAGTTATGTACTGCATCTTGACTCGAATACGGCGGCGAAAGACGGATATAAAAACAGGATAAACCGCCAGGCTCAGCGTCGACTACATCATCAAGGCCCACAAAGCTGCCACAAGCCCTGTCAGGCCTCGCGAACAAACCGGATTCACAATGCGTCCACGCCGTCGTGGTGGAACAGGGCTTCCGTCAGTTCACCACCAAGCAGAGTCTCGACGTCTTATCGATTGGCCACCTTGAACTCCCCTCCACGACGACCCCATCCCTTGCACCCCCTGCGCGCACAGCCCGATGAACGATCCACAGCGTCCAGAACCCCGCCATTCACAGTGGCCAAAGGGTCCCCCGAGGTCTGGTTGTTTGGCCGGCCGAGGGCTCTTGGGGCCCGGGAAACTGTCCGTGATACCCCGCTACCACGTACAGAACAATGCGTGGAAGGTCGACATTCCTACTAGGGAAATCGCCCGGACACATCTCAGGGGAAGCGTCTTTGAGGGCGTCCCAGAGGGGAAATGCCACAGTGGCTTTGGACGTCCTTCGTTCCATGCAACCGTGTCGATGGTCGACAAGCACAGAGAGAGAGGCCTCGTGACACCAGCATTCGCAAATAACAAACCTGCTGAACGAGGCCCAGGAAGAAGCAGAGTTTCTTTCTTGTCTCAGAGGCAGCGCGTCATGGTGCTGTAGGTTGCCCGTCCACAGCATCATCGTCGTGTCTGCCCTCACGTGTCCCCGCATCTCAACCCCCCCTCCAACCTCCACGCCACGGGTCCCACGCCACGATGAGATACGGGTGCCCAGGCCAGACCTGGCTTGGTTTTGGCTTGGTTTTGAACTGGGGACTTGTCCAGCTCGTGCCGTGTACTCCGGGGCTTGTCCTCTTGCTTTGCTGCCACACCCATCTGCTGCCTCCCTGGACTGCATGCATGCTTATCCGCGGCTGTGCATTAACGGTCTGGGCATCCTGACCCTGCTGTCCTACTCTCTTGTTCCCAGGTGGGACAAAAGAGGTCATCATTCCTAGTTTGCACAACCCGGCACGTCTCCCTCAACTCACCCCTTGACTGTCGCCGGCCTTGAACTGTTTCCTTATCACTCGTTGTATGATCCTTGAGTTGTCTCAGTCTCTATATTTAACTCCCCGACAACCTTTCTTGGGACAGATGCTCGAGCTGGCTTGCGCTGCCCCTCTTCCGCTTCATTCTCAACTTTGCCCCCTCTCACGGTTTCTGCCATCATGACCGGTGCTATCGCTACGCCGCGCTACAGCGCCGAGGACTTCGAGACAGCTTCAATCCGCTCGACTGCTCCTTCGTATGGTGGGTGTTTGAATTCGGGTTATTGTGCATACTTGCTGTGCCGACTTGACCTGCCCCACGAGCTGGATCTGACTATCCAGATCCGCCATTCAGCGCGAGACCAGTATCACTAACATATGTTTTGCCTCAGTCTCGGAAGCACCCTCATACCATTCGACCAACCCGTTCCCCGAGGCCGTGCCGCCGTACACCCCTCCTATTCGAGCTTCAACCGCCGCCCGGACGTCCCTAGTGCCGCACAGCGACGGCACCTCGACTCCGACTCCTCGCCGCCAGCAGACCATCGGCCTGCCTCCGGTGCCCGCCGCTCCTCTACGAAGCGTCCCGAACCTGAACAACTTCCGCATCGCGGCATGGTCCTCCGTCTCCAGCAACCCCGCCGCCCGGCACTACCACAACGTCGCTCAACGCCGGATGACTGCTCAGCGCGACCCCGTAGATAGCCTTCGTCGCGCCATGTCGGACCAGAACGAACAGGAGCAGCAGGTTCGCAGATTCACTCACCGACCGCTGGAAGATCCGCACCTGGTAGGCGAGGTTGCTGCCACGACAGCACGTCAGGAGCGGCTCGCGCGTGAATCAGGAGACGATATTCTCATCCGCGAAGACCGCCAGTGGGACTGGTTCCTAGGTGAGATCAAGAAACGATCCCCAAAAAGGACTGCTTGTGCTGACATTATGGCAGCTCGTATGAAAGCCTCGGACGAGCGTGAGCGTGGCTTGAGTAGATCCCGTCGCGAGGCGGATATAGGAGGCCGCAAGAAGCTCCTGCGCCGCATCGGAGGCCGGCTCTTGGTTTGATCCCTTTTCTCATTCTTCTTCACTTTTTATTCTTCCTCTTTCTTCTTTTCTCCCTTCCTGCCGCGCTGGGACGCTGCTGCTGTGTCGGGGTGGACGTCTGCCGGTTGCATCTGAAACGACATTGCCGCATTTTCCTGGCGTTAGATAATCTAGATTGTCCCTTGGGATGTGTCATGGCATGGGCCGGGTTCTCTGGCTTTGATTTGCTTCTGCTTTGTTTCTGCTTTGCATGACGGCGTAAAAGGGGTTGTCGTTGGCTTCTTCTCTTCTTTGTCACTCGCTCCGCATAGTAGGGCTGTGAGAGGTTTGATAAGGCTGGAAATGATTAAGTAGCTCGCTCCTCAAAAGATATTTCACGACTTCCAACTTCTCATCAAGAAATGACAACAGTCTTTCTCAGAAAGGATAAGTTAGCCTTGCATTGCGACTCCGCGCTCAAAGCTAAATATCGTCAATTTCTCCGCCTGTCCTCTACCTGCTTGATTTGAAAAATACACGTTTACACGGTCCATAACGCCATGCCCGATGTACATATAATGACACGCCTCTGTGGCCCGGTAGCGGTCCTGATCATACTCCAAGTACACTTTGAGCGCTCCTGGGGGGTTGGATGAATAAGGTGGTTGTCGTAGTGTTGAGAATTCGCCCTGGTTTAACCCTTGCTCTTGGTGTTGAGGATCAGAGCAACGATGAGGCTATCGCATGTCAGCTTAGGAATAAAGCGTCAAGGTCCTGGGTTAGGCACGTACCCGTAAAGACCAAGAACTTCGCCGAAAATAAGGATCAAGACCATGCCGACAAAGATCCTGGACTGTTCCATGTAAGCACGAACGCCGGTGTCGCCAACAATTCCGATGCAGTAGCCAGCGGCAAGACCCGTCATGCCGACCGCGATACCGCATCCAAGATGCATAAAGCCCCTGTTATAAATCAGTATTTCCGCCTGGCTACACGATGTCTCGGCAACATACGAAAACAAGCTGTAGTTCTTGGTAGGGTCCAGATCTTCGGCGATGAGGACGGAGATGACGAGGGAGTATACGGCAATGATACCGGACATGACTACGGGGATTAGGCACTGGCAGAGGCGTCAGATCAGGTCCTCGATTGTTCACGGAGATTGGGGATGGGTACCTTCATGATGAGGTCTGGTCGAAATGTACCGACACCCGCGATGCCAATACCGGACTTGGCTGTGCCATAGGCAGCACCAATAGCTATTTAAATCGTTCAGCAATCGCCTTCGATGAACTCGCGTCGCGTGGGAGAGGAAACACCGTACATCCGAAGATCATTGCAGCTGCAATGCCCGCCTAACAACCGACGCATCAGCTTTCGCGATTTCCCCTTAGAAATCGTCATCACCGTGGAAACTCACCATGCCGATAAAGGGCGCAAACTTGGGGGCGAGCTCTGATTCAACCATGGTGAAGGAGAGTGACTGTCGACGGAACTCGGGTACGAAGGCGACAACCTATGGATCGCGATGGTTGACGTTGGTAGCTTTTGGAGACAGCAGGCTACCAGAGAGGAAGCTGGGAAGCTGGAAAGGCTGACGCATCATTAGATTCGGTCACGTGATCTATCCAATGAGATGACCTGGCTTCTGGTCGCTGGACTTGATGGGGAACCGATAAGTTAAGTTAGATAGATAGAAGCCACGGAACGAATAAAACACAACATCCAAGTGTTAACAAAATCATTGAGCCTCTATCAACAAACCTCAGGACTCTCCGATCTTCATGATAACGTTTTTGTTCTTGGCTGATTTCTTACAGATCAAGTAGTTGCTATTTATAAACCGACGTGGTCAGTTCCGGGGTGGTTTATTAGGGATCTTTGCCCTGGGATGCGCTGCAGTTCGCTGGTTCGTCAAAGTGCGCCGTCCATCCATTGCCTTATCAACGACAGGAGCCGGGGCAGCCGCAAGTTTCTTGCTTGAAGGCCCCAGACAGGGGCAGTTTTTGACGATTCACTTTCATGCCATTGAAACATGCGTATGGACAATTGAGTAACAAGAGGTGACGAGAGGAAGCCGGTTTGCTCAACAGCAGCAATCCTTCTACGTACTCGCAGCAAGGCCAACAGTCCAAGACCAGTGGGGGATGCATAGAGCAATAAGTTATGGAACAAGCGGCATAATAAAAGGATCAAGAGGAGCTGGAGAAATCAACGGCCGTTAGCGTGGCCCCCCTTTGGGCCCTTGGAGGTACCTCTCAGGAGATTCACCTGTTGCTACCTTGCCTGAATTGCCGTGGCTCCCGCCGGAGAGTTCATCCAACACACAAGACAAAGCGTCGCCAAGTACAAACAAGGTACACACCAACGTGTGTACGAGGGCAGAGAAAGATATAGAGAGAAAGAGGGCCCAGCCTCGTGATCACGAGGAACAATCACGACTCTCTACTTGGAACAGTACCTTAGTCGAAGGCCTCTCGGTAGCCCTCGATAAGGACTCTAACGCCCAGTGCAACATCCATGCTCTAGACTGCTACCCCAGCATCTTTCGTCCCCTTACTTTTTGTACTAAATAACTGCCCATCCTTCGCGGCGCACCCACATTGGCCGCCCCCCGTCAACCCCGAAAAGGCACCAGAGGCCGCCATCAGACAGGGTGGATTTACGGTGGACCTAGCACTGGCTTGCCCTGGCTTATTCGCCTGCTGGCTCCCTGTTCTTGCTGTTAACTCTCCTCTGCTTTTGCTGCATACAGCCTGAGTACCTGAAGACGTCGACGCCCGTGGACGTCGACGCTGGTGGACCACTTGCCTGCCTACCCAAGCAACCTGAATTAACCTGACCTGGCCTGGCCTACTACCTACTGCCTTTAACTTAACCTGCGAAGCGTGGATCGTGAACCTGCAACCTACCCCCTCCAAGTCCATCACCAGACTTGGGCCACCAAAACCTCGACACGGCAATCGCCCATTGCCCGCGACATCCCTTTCGTCGTTCTATATCGGTCCATGAGCCCCAGACTGAGGCCTGAGGTTTGACATTTTGCTCATCCGGCCGCCTCCTCCGGACGTCCCCCCTCGAGCCCAAACTCGCAAAGCGGACATCTCCTGTGGGCAAAGCAACTCCCCCGAACCTCACTTAGCCGCCCTTGTTCCTCACCGACGGGCGCCGCCTTGCGACGGTAATCGCGACGCCGGTAGACCACGGACGAGTCTCGCCATCTCGGTTGACGGCATCTCAGCCAAAGGGGTCGTGTTGGCGTCGACCGACGGCGGCGCATCCGTCGAGGTCGGCTGTTGATCCACCTGATAATCATTTTCCGCCTCTGACGTTTTGGAAAAAAACGGTTTGTAACCTTCTCCCCATCTCGCATGCGTTTCCCGCGTCCTCTTGCGTCTCCTGACATGCGTCTCGTCAATGCACAGGCAAAGCATCCGTCACCATGTCCAACTACGGATACGATCCTCGAAGAGCTCCCCAACGGCCACCACCTCAGGGCTATGGCGAGGAGAACAACTACCAGCGAGATGCCGCCTTCTCCAATATCTTTGGCGCAGCTCCCCCGCCGGGAAGATCCCAAACCATGACCTCGTCCTCGATGCCTCCGTCCTCGATGGACCCGGGTCGCACTCAGACCATGTCCTCTATGTCCTCGGGCATGCAGCGGCAGCCGCCGCCCCGGGCCCCTCCCGGACACTACGGCGATCGTGATTCCGGCAGGACTCGGACAATGGACAGCAACAGCATGGGAAACGGATATTATCCAGGCCAACGCTCAGCATCGGGCGGCCAGCAGGTCCCGCCCCACTACATGCAGCAACAGCAGCAGGCAAGGCGTCCCTATCCTGGTCCCGGAGGGCCGGCACCTCCGCGTATGGAGCATAGAGGCCCGCCATCGCAACCTACGGGAAGGTCGCCGGCACAGCGCTTTTATCAGGGAGGGCCGGGCCCTGCCATGAACAATGACTCTTATCGCTCACAATCTCTTGCCTCTGCTCCCCGACAGCCAGCATACAACCCGCCTCCCAGCACGTACCAGCAGTCGTCCGCAAACCATTTCCGACAGGCTCCCTACTCGCACCAGAACGCCGCCAGGACGACGGCCCAGGGGAGAGTGGTCCCTGAGCGTCACGAGGATCGTGCCATGTCCATGACCGGCTCCTATCAGCCCCAGGATAGGGACTCCCACCAGACAATGAGTGGCCGAGTCATTCCCAGTCGGCGAGCACCAGCAGAGCTGCCGGCCACCAATGGCTACTCTAATGCACCCCCTCAAGTTCCTGGAACGCAGACTCGAACGGCCAGCATGGTCTCATCCACTGGTGGCAGCGATCACAGCCGGACCATGTCCATGGCCTCTACCATAGCCCCGACCGTTACTCCCTCCGAGTCCGATTCTTCCACTCTCGTCCACCGACCTTCTAGAAGCAAGTCCATCGAGGGCGAACGCCCACCGACCGCGACCAAGATCCGACCACCTCTCGTATACCCAGCTCTGCTCTCTCGCGTCGGAGAGTGCTTCCGTAGAAAAATCATCACCGGCGATCGCACCAAGAACGAGCTTACATACAAGAATGCTTTTAGCGGATCCGAGGCGGTGGATGTCTTGTCGTACATCATTAGGACCACCGATCGAAACCTTGCATTGCTCCTTGGACGAGCCTTGGATGCCCAAAAGTTCTTCCACGATGTTACATACGAGCACCGATTGCGCGACTCTCAATCGGAAATGTACCAGTTCAGGGAGACGTTGATGGATGAGCCTGAGGAGAAGCCCGCGGTCAATGGTGTCTTTGTCCTCCTTTCCGAATGCTATTCGCCAACTTGTACTAGGGATCAGCTGTGTTACTCCATCGCCTGTCCTCGGCGACTGGAACAGGTTTCTAGGCTGAACCTGAAGATCAACCCTGGCCTACGGAAAGAGGACGCAGCCAATGTCAACGATGACGAGGTCGATCAAACAGACGAGCAGAAGCTCTGGATCAACTCGGTTCCCAAAGAGGTCGCCGAGAGGGTTGGAGAACGAGAGAAGAAGAGGCAGGAGGTTATTTCAGAAATCTGCTACACCGAGCGAGACTTTGTCAAGGATCTGGAATATCTTCGCGACTTTTGGATCTTGCCTCTGCGATCCAAGGCTTCACCGGTGCCCATCCAGCGTCGCGAAAAGGTCGTCAAGACGATCTTTAGCAACATCATCGATCATCCGAGCATTCACACTGTCAGCTCGCGATTTGCCGCTAACATCACGACTCGACAACAAAAGGAGCCCATTGTCCACAACATTGGCGACATCTTCCTGGAGTACGTTCCGCAGTTCGAGCCCTTCATATTGTACGGTTCGAAGCAACTGGAAGGAAAGTTTGAGTTCGAGAACGAAAGATCGGTCAACACCTACTTTTCCAAGTTTGTGGACGAGATCGAGCGACGCAAAGAGTCGAGAAAGCTGGAGCTCAACGGTTACCTGACCAAGCCGACGACTCGTCTTGCACGATACCCCCTGTTGCTGGAGAACGTCTTGAAGTACACCGAGGATGGCAATCCTGATAAGGAAGATATCCCCAAGGTCCTGACAATGATTCGAGACATCTTGGGCAGAGTCAACGCGGAGTCTGGAAAGGCCGAGAACCGATTCAACCTCAGGAGACTTCACGAGCAGCTCCGTTTCAGGCCAAATGAGAAGGTAGATCTCAGGCTCACTGAGGAGGGTCGTGAAATGGTCTTCAAGTGTCAGTTCAAAAAATCGCCTACTGAACCCCCGGATATCACCGCATTCTTGTTTGATCATGCGGCCCTACTTGTCCGCATCAAGCAGAGTGGGAAGAGCGAGGAGATCAAGGCGTACAGACGACCTATCCCTCTGGAGCTTCTCTCCATCCGGGAAATGGAAGAGGTGATTCCCAAGGACGGCTCCATGAAGCGCTCGTCGTCAAGTCTGATTCCTTCGATTCGAACCAACGCCAACGACGCAGGGAGGAAGGAAGGCTGGCCGATCACGTTCCGCCATCTTGGTAAAGCAGGCTATGAGTTGACGCTTTACGCATCGAACCAAGCGGCACGTCAAAAGTGGCTCGAGTACATCCATACCGCCCAGGAACGCCTTCGATCGCGTGCAGACTTCTTCAACACCACCCTGATTTCAAGCAAGTTCTTTGCTGGCACCAACCGTGTCAACTGCGTGACGCCCTTTGGTAAGTGCCTTGATTAGATGTGGAAACTGTCACTAACTTGCAGCAGACGGCGGTCGTAAACTTCTGTATGGTACGGACAACGGTGTCTACTTGTCTGATCGAAAGGTCAAGGACCAGGTGCCTAGAAGGGTACTGGAAACCACCAGTGTCACCCAGATCGACATCTTGGAGGAGTACCAGCTGCTCCTAGTTTTGTCCAACAAGACCCTCCAGTCGTACTCGGTATCCGCTCTCAACCCCGACGAGCCGGCTTTGTCAAGAAGACCGAAGAAGATCCAGAACCACTGCAGCTTCTTCAAGACAGGCATCTGCCTGGGCAGGCACCTAGTCTGCTGCGTCAAGTCGTCGGCGCTGTCCACCACTATCAAGGTGTTTGAGCCCAATGATGCAATGACCAAGGCGAAGAAGCAGAAGGGTATTGGTAAGTTCATGAGCGGCGGACACGACGAGCTCAAGCCGTTCAAGGAGTTCTATATTCCTACGGAATCGTCGTCGGTGCACTTTCTCAAGTCCAAGCTGTGTGTTGCCTGCGCTCGGGGCTTCGAAGTGGTGTCCCTCGAGACTCTCGAGACGCAGTCGTTGCTGGACCAGGCAGACACTTCGCTGGACTTTGTGAACCGCAAGGAAGGGGTCAGGCCCATCCACATCGAACGACTCAACGGCGAATTCTTGCTCAACTACTCGGAATTCTCCTTCTTTGTCAACCGAAATGGCTGGCGAGCTCGGCCAGAATGGCGAATCGACTGGGAGGGTACCCCTCATAACTTTGCTCTCAGCTACCCCTGGATACTGGCCTTTGAGCCCAACTTTATTGAGTTGCGGAACATGGAGAGCGGCGCGGTACATATTGTGCCTCGCAAGAACATCCGTATGCTTCACAGCAGTACACACGAGGTAGGCATCCAATAACCCGATGCATGGCGATTCGAGGAGATACTAACAGACTTGCCAGATTCTGTTTGCGCACGAGGATGAAAAGGGAGACGACGTCGTCGAGGCTATCGACTTTTGGAAGAGCAACCGCAAGTCGGAGCTGCTCGGTTCATAACAATGGCTGGCGAGGCCCATAACTGGGGAGTGTTTGGAAAGATTTTCTTCTTGTATTACTTGGCGGCATCTGATGCCATGACGCGAGCCATTGCCCGGACGCGAGATACCTACTCAGGGGGGACGATGGACGATCTACGGCTTCGCTCGTCGGCCCCCACGGGCAGACGAGGAGCTTGGAAAAGTACCTGTGACTGCCCGACTGATGTTGTCGTGGCGACATTCTCGAAGGTCAGTCGGATGTACATTCTGGCTACGAGGGAGCGAGGTCAGCGCGTCGTCTAGCCAAGTTAGCATGGCCACGGCGAACCACCGGATCAGGGGGTGCCGAGGTGTTGAAAGTATAGGGGCTGTAGATGAAGAGAGATGATGCATGTCAGATAAGAGAAGAGGCCGAAGAGAAGAAGGGATTGACGAGCTTGTACTCTGGAAGGATAAGCCATGTTGGCATGCGGAGCTGGCGAAGGGGTCAATTGTGATGGGAGCGTCGTGAAATAATTGGGTGGATGTTGATAATTGCGCGTAAATCCATTCGCAACCATACATGAAAGAGCCATTGATGCTTGTCTCGCCAGTCCTGACCGTGTCGTGCATGTCACACCCTTGGTCCCCCAAACCCTCCAACAACTCCCACTTGGCCAGTATTCACCACCTTGTCCTCCCTCTCCCTCTCCCTCT
>JABEYC010000156.1:0-18988 GCA_013266195.1 Fusarium zealandicum | reverse complement strand
CCTCCGCCGAGCAACTACTCGTCCTACTCGACCGCCGTCCCCGAAACGCACTGGTACGACCGCATCTTTGACGTCCTCCTGGGCGAGGACGAGACCGCCCCCAAGAACCGCATGGTCCTCATCTGCCAGTCGTGCCGGCTCGTCAACGGCCAAGCTCCTCCCGGTGCAAAGACGCTGGCAGAGGTTGGTACCTGGAAGTGCATGTCATGCGGTGCTGTCAACGGGGAGATGGACGAGGGAAAGCGGATCTTTAATGAGGTGCTTGACGCGGCGAGGGACGCTGCTGAGGAGGAGGAGTCGATGTCGACTAATGATCTTGAACAGGACGGTGTAAAAGAGGAAGATGTCGATGGGCCGGCGGCGGGTGTGAGGAAAAGGAGAGGCAAGGGAAAGAATTGAAGGCGTTTTCTACGTAATCAAGAGGTAGTCATTTGGCGTCCATATGTAATATTCATCTGTGTTTTCTTTGTTCAGTCTTTGGGTATATAAAACCTTGCCAGACAATCTTGGGCTGTCAGTCAGACTCTAGATAACCACAAGCTCACTCGTGTTAGAGCCCCATGTCCTCTCAAGTCACCATATACCTCAGCCCCATATTGAAAGCATAATCAATCCGCATAGTCTATCTGTATCATCCCTCCACTAAAATGGCGTTTTCCACCCAGTATGAGCAAGCCTTTATTTTTTTTGTTCCTCGTGTATAGTCAAATTCCCAGGCACGATGATGGCACCGGACCGGGCCATGCAAGCCTTTGAAAGCAAAACAAGAAAACAATAATTCGAGAGCCACCGTCGTCTTTCGCTTCCCAGACAACGACATGATGGCGGTTCTTTCGGAACTCAAGACACCGTGATTCAAACAAATAGATAGGTGGCATCTTGGGCAGGGTCGTCAAACAAGAAATAAAATGACCAGACCATGCGGTGCCCCTAAACTGTCAAGTTTGGTTCGCGACTCTCTGTATGCGACATGTCCAACACGTCTATATTCCCTTTACCTCTTCCGCACCTCCGTCGCCCAGCCGTCGATGCCGTCGCCTCGTCCCCCCACCTCTAGGCCCTCAATCTTCAACCCCTTCATGCCGGGTGTGTCTTCCAACCACCCGTGACCTGCCATGCCACCAGCGTTGGCCCGCTTCTCGGGTATCAGCTCCAACATGGGCGTTAGGAAATCCGCAATCCGCTTCGCTTCGTCCTCCTTAAAGTGGTACTTCTCGCGTAGAACGTCCTGCAGAGCCCAATGTCGGAGCCGGTGGATGTTCCGGAGCTCACCCTTTCGGTTGAAGATCTCCTGGCTCCACTTGCCGCTCAGGCATAGCGACTTGGGGAAGGGCCCGAGAAGCTCGATGATCTGGGCGATGTGGTCGTCATCCTTGCCATACTTGGTGCCAGACTGGGGGTCAAAGAGGTAGTCGCCTGTGATCAGCTCAAACACCTGCACATGCACATGTTAGCTCGGATTCAGTACAGACAACAGCCACTGTATCAGAGTGAGCGGAGAAGGGTCCATCGTACCATAGCTGCCATGCTCCAGACATCGGTGCTGGCACCCCACTTGGAACCCAGAATCACCTCCGGTGACCGGTATTGCCTCGTCTGAATGTCGTTGGTAAAGTGGTGGTTGACCCAGCAGGCATTGCCGAGATCCGCGATCTTGACGCTGATAACGTCAAAGGCGTTCGCGTCTTCAGCCTTGCGCTTCTCGCCTGTTGAAGCGGACGGCGAGTTTGACTTGTCGAGGGAGATGCCAGAGACTTCACGGCTGAGAAGGTCGCTATTCGATGTATGGTTAGTCCATGCGACGGAGTTGCAGCAGTGTCATCCACTTACGCAGACTTCTCTCTTTGCTTCTGGGGATCATCGCCTGCTTTGGGAGATGACTCCTTGGATGTCTTGCCTGTTGAGATAAGTCGTGTTAGCCTGTTCTCGTCCATCGCAGCACTTGTCCCATGACAGAACAAGGGATCCTTGTTAAGCTCACCTTCGTTCACAACGCCAGCAAGACTAGAGTGGGGGTTCCCTGAGGGAAAGAGGTTGGTGTGGTTGAAGCTGGTGTTGAGAGGAGATGGCAAGGGCTGGCTGCCGGTGATGAGGGTTCTCCGACGCCGGCGGCCGTTACGGTTGTTCTCCTTGTCAGCAGCATCGGGCTTAACGACGCGCTTGACAATCTGCTCGACATCGCCAATCTCGATGAGGACGTTTTCGGGCTTGAGGTCGGTGTGGATGATGCCGCATTCGCGATGGAGGTAGTCGAGGCCGAGGAGGACCTGCTTCGTGATCTGCTTGACGAGTGGCATGGGGATTCCGCGATGATTCCAGCGCTTGATGAGACCCAGGAGATTCTCACCAAGGACCTCAAACACCATGCAGACGTGGGTGCCGTGGGGGCCCTTGTGCTCGAAGGAGTCGAGGAGGCTCACTACGTGCTTGCGACCGGGATGGTCAGGCTTGGCCTGGACTATCTTGTTGAGGAGCTTGATCTCGTCGATGGCGGTCTCGGTGTAGTGGGCGGCGGAACGGACGACCTTGAGGGCGACGTGCTTGCCGCTGGTGTTGTCGCGGGAGAGCCAGACGGTTGAGAAATGACCCCATCCTAGCTTGCGGACAACCGTGTATTTTCCATCCTTGAACTTCTCTCCAACCTGAACGGGATGATAACCGCCCTTGCAGTAATCCTCAGAATCCTCCTCATCTGCAGTATTTTCGGCGGCGTCGTCGACGGACGAGGAAGAGGGGGAGTGGGTCATGGCTGAAAGTTGATGCGATCTGGAACCGAAGAAAGAGGTCAAGGTTAGCGATTGTGTCTTCCAGATGAGGTAGCTCAAGCGCAAGAACGAGATGTGCAGATGGCAGAATCAAGATTGCGGCGGAGCCAATGCAAATTGGATCAAACAATCACGGTCGCAAGTTCTGGCGGGACAGGCGGCGGCGAAACAGCTGGAGGTCGTGGTGTGCGTGGTGGGGGACTTTGGCCGGATTGGGCTTGGGTGAGGTGAAATGGCGGGGAAGCATCAAAACATCATCCAAGGCCATGGCAACGGTCAAGGTGATCAACAGACGCATTCCCTTGGAGCCGTTAAACAAGAACAGGAATCTGGACTACCAGAAATGCAGACCAAGAAGTTGCCAGGCCTGGAGCGCAGAGACACAAAGGAGCGGGCAGTTTGAGATAGGGGAGTGCAACCTTGTCTTGAGGAAGCTCATGGTGTCTTCCGCATAGCGCAGCTTGCGCTAGCGACTGATTCGAAGGGTTTCGTTCCTTCCCCTTTGCTTCAGAGCAACTCGCGCTCAATGTGAATAAGTAAAAAATAGGAGAGTTATGACGACAGTCGGGTTGCGATGCGCGATAGGCAAGCGGGCGAGCGGCGTGACGGTTTATGGGCGGGGGGTAAAGAAGGACGAGGGAGAGGAACAAGGATCAGGTCCAGATGACGACGATGGAGATGACAAAGACGGAGAAGATTGGACGTCGCACTGCGCGCGGCACAACGAAGAAATCGGTTGCGGCTGCGGCTGCTTCTGTGGGGTTGAATAATGCGAGGGAGGAGGAAAGGCGGCAAAGAAAAGCAGTAAAGAGAAGCGATACGAGCGAGATTTGTTGGAGATTGAAGGTTGATAGGGTTGGGGGCGTGCTCCTTGTCTTTGGTTTTGATTTGCTTCTCTCGTCTCTCAGCGTCTTTTTGGGGATCTGCATCGCTTCTGGCTTCTGATTTCTGGGTCCATCAAAAGACCATGGGATGGCTGGCACGCGGCGCGACACGGAGCGTCCCGCCCGGCGAATAAATGGTCCCTTGGATTGTCGAGACGCAAGAGTCCAGCCCGCCAAAACCAACAAAGACAGGGAACCAAGGCAGAGTGACGGCAGGGGGGCAAACCAGTCAGTCAGTCAGGTGGTGACCAGATCAGACATTAGCACCACCATATCACCATCACATTCTCACCCTCGTCCCCCATCTCCAACCATCGCCAACCACCAGAAGCATCAAGTGCCCAAGCCCTGGAGAGCTATGGCCGGGCAGTCCAGGTATACGTCCTTGGACAGGTACTGTAGTGGGCAAGTGACTGACTGTACCACTACCCTAGCCCAAGTCAGGTACCTGGGTAGCCTAGGATCCAGTGACCGATCAAGCGATTCAAGGGTTGATGAATGCCCAAGACTTCTGGGTTCTGTCCTCCTATCAAGCCCAAGCGCATGGTTCCAGTCTCCTAAATGCCCGGCCAACGGTGGCGGGGAAGCCAGTGAGCGAGCAAGCGTCCACACTCGTTTCAACCTGCTTCACGGGCCGCTGTTGTCCTCTGTAATGTGATGCAATAGTTACCGCGCCATGTGCTGGTGTCGACACTCCCCTGGACAAGCTACTAGTAAAGCGCTTGACCCCATCGTTATGGGTCGGTGCAGCTTCGTAGTGGCAGCGCAGCAGAGCCAAATCAACGCCGATCAGATTCCTCTGTGACACCGTACCGGGCCGGCGCAGAAGAGTCTGAATAGTGGGGGTTGAGACAGCGCGCGCAACTCCTCTGAGTGGGTTTCCAGAGGAGTCCCCAACAGAGCAGGAGGGCAAAGATTCCCAAGTTATATCCAGGCAGTAAGAAATGCAAATACAGTCAAAAGCAACCGAAAATGTCAAGACAGCAGGGGAAAAGATCAAGACAAAGGCAACAAACAGCAGTGCGAGATAGAAAAAGAACATATACATACCCGATGGCGGATGGGGGACTTGCGCCCTCCATGGTGATGATGGGCTTGAGTCCGTCCTTCTTGCGCTTCTTTGCGGCGAGGCTGCTGCTGTTGCTATTGTTTCCATTGGTGTTGGCAGGCGGCGGTTTCTGAGACTCGGGGGATTGTGTGCCGTTCATGATGAAGGTGTTATTTTGTTGAGCCTGCTCGGGCAATGTAAAGAGAACAGATGCGAGAGAGATATTGTGGATACTGGTGTAGGATCGCTGCCGTCGCTAGGCCTTCAATTGTCTAGTTTGTCGTGAATTCGTAAAATGTTTGCAAGTAGCGCTCTGCGACAGGACTGTTCCGTGCTGATTGGGATGTCGTGGTGGGGGATGAGGGGTGCTTGTAAGTTCTCGAATCGATGAGCTTCTCTATGGCTTGGGATGGCAACGACGGGTTTCCAAGAGAAGTCAGAATCGCTCGGTGAATATTGTCGAATGTTCTCAGAAAGCGGTAGGAGATGATGTAGGGGTGAAGAGATGGTAATAGTTGCGGTCGTGGTGTGGCAGTGGCGTCGGGATTGGGCGCGTCGCAAAAGTCGAAACAAAGATATTGCGCAGTGGCGGCGCAAGGTGTCCAGGGCCAAGGGATTGGGCGAATTGATCGATTATACTGGCTAGATCCAGTGTGTTTGACCGACTGATGACTCGAGATGGGGGTCCGGAAGGGCCGCGATAGCTAGAAGCGCCGTAGATGGGATTTTTGAAGCAGAGAATGGAGGAGAGGAAAAGATGAGGAGAGGGGAAGAAGCGAGTCCGAGATAATACTGAAAGATGGAGACGGGAGACGGAGCGGGAACGGAAACAGCCTGAAGCTGGTTGGGAGGGAAGGAGCAAGGCTAGGGTCTGTCTGGGTTGATGGAGGTGGGAGGTGCTCGTTGCAGTCCAACCGGGCCAACAGAAAACAAGATGGCTTCGTCCAAGTGCAAGTGCTAGTGAGCATCAATGGCGGCCTAAAATCTAGTGCGAGTTGAACCTGATAGAGGAGCAGTATTTCACGGTATTGAGATGAACTGCCAGTCAATTACAACTACAGGAGGAATATCGAAATGGGTATTGGAGCACGGCATGAGTCCCGAACGCATAAAGAAGGTGGCTGTCGAGGTCAAGACACGGCCGAGACATGGATTGCGACAAAGATGAGCACGATCTAGTCCGATAATAGACTCGACAGACTGTGTATCGCCTAGGGATCCCAGTATGTACGCCGACTGACAATAATGACGAGGCGCAGAACAGCAATACCCTTCCAAAACTTGGTACACTTCCAGGTTCCCTGTCCCGTACCTGAACGATCTTCGGGCAGCGGCAGTTGGAGGAGGTTCTGATTTGGAGTAAGTGAGTAACGGCCGTCCAAGTGGTACTCCCGCAACCGGCGCTTAATCGTCGCATGCGCGCAGAATTATTAGGGGACTGACGCCATTTCCCCAAGAGCTTGCAGGTACCTTGTTTACGCGGGGTACTTGAGCACCTCACGTCCAGATTATCTCCGGCCGCTGTAGTCCACTGTAACTGTTGCGGCAGTTTGTTTTCGTCATGCCCAATATCAAGGCCATATTGGAGCAGCCATTTCAGCAGCTGGCTTCTGATATGGCTGATATCAACCTGCGATAGAGTCTGCCACCAACATCATCTGTAACGCAGGCGTCTTTGAATATTCCATATCAAATATCCACGGCATTGATTTTGAGCAACCAGTATTCCACTCTCGTAACAGGAACCCTCGGGTCCCTCCATGCCCAACCTGACGTCACCGCACCCATTTCAAGAAATCTGTCCCGTATCCAGGGACCACATCCAGGCCCGTGAATCCTATCGCCCATTAAGAATCTGTTTTGGCCAAGGGATTCACAGAAATCGTGACCACAGCCCCTATGAGGGTTGGCGTTGCACGTCACTCCGCCACAGGTTCGTCATGTTGCGCTTACAAGGGCTCAATATCCTTTAGTGCTAGGTTGAAGACGAGGTCAAGTTAACCAGTGAGCAACGTACGGTCTCAAGATACTACCTCGAGATAGTTGCCCCCGTCAAGTTGAAGTTGGGAGATGCTCCTGTGTCACGCCAGAGAAACCAAAGGTCAAGATCCCACAGGTTCATCTTTCAGGTCACACCTTAATCAGGAACAAACTGAGATTGGCTACTCTATGTCATGTGGCCTATACACGACCTCAAAATGTGCCAGCTTGCGATCTACGAACAAAATAATCGCCATATCGTTCCTCTTCACATGCTAACAGGAACCAACAGCTTGATTATTAAATGAAGACATGACACGTGGTGAACAGTGATCGCCATGTCATCTGCCCTCAGCAACTAGTCATGATCCCCAGCATCAGTTGCAGTCACATTCATGCATGACAACAAATCGCAAGGAAACATATCCTTTAGCCATATCAAACAACAGGCCTTCGGATTTCTGATGAGTTTGACTAGAAAATGTCTTACGCCCGAAACGCCAGTCCCAATCCCCTCAAACACCAACTTATGTGATGGTATCCACGGCCAATAACTTACACCCTGCTCCCACTCGCCACCTGCTTCTCTAGACAATCCCGCTTCCAAGTCTTGTCCTGAAGGTGATGCCTCCCGGAAGTACCATCTTAATTGTTCCTCTTCTTGCTCTTCTGCGTCATCTTGCGGAAAGCCTCCATGCCTCCGGCGCCCAGCGGACGGTGAGCCTGGTCCTGGTTTCCGGCAAATGTGCTTTGGGGCGCAATAGTGTAGCTTGAAGGGAGATTGACCATACGAGCCGAGTTGTTGGTACGCGCCGGCGCCAGGAAACGCTCACGCTCGGCTTCCTTGGCATTCTGCGCGGGGCGCTGAGAAAGGCTGAACTGCGAGTTTGCCTTTTGGCGCTGGGCAATCTTGGCAGCACTAAAGAGACAGTGTTAACACTTGATGCGACGCGCATATCGGGGCAAGATACATACTCATAGTCATAATCACGAGTCTCGATCTGTCGCTTCTTGTAGTCGTCGGTCCGCTTCAAGATCGGTCGGCTCCACTCTCCAAGCAGTCTCGTTGCCATGCGCTTGATGCTGGGCTCAGGCTTCTTGCTTCGTGTATAGAAAAGAACCACCTTACCAATACCGCTGCTGAGAAGCGCCTCTTTTTCGACGTTGAGCTTGGTGAGTGCCAGAAAGATGTCGCGCTGAATGTTATACGCCGGAAGAGATCCGTCATTGAGAGGCTCCAGAAAGAACTTGACATGCTGCAAGAAGTTTGTATCCGGGTCAAGGACGGCATGCTGAACATTGTTGCGGTTGAGAATTGCGGTGACCTCGGGCAGCAGCTTGAGCTTGTGGAGGGCCGGTTGGCCAGCTTCACGAGCTTGGTTGTCAGCCTGGCACGCCTGCTCCATCTGCACCTTGAGGTCTGCCAGCAAATCGTCAATCTCGTCTTCGAGGTCCTGAAAGGAAACCAAGTTAGTCAAGCAAAACTTCAAGTAGAGCACAGCCAGGAACTCACAATCTCGTCCTTTCTCCTGCGCTTGGGGCCACTGGGCTTCTTCATGGCAGCATCAAGAGCTCGGTCAAGGGCCCGTTTCCGTCTCTCCTCAGGTGTGAGATGCTCTTCCTTTTCTGGCTCCGGGGCAGCAGCCTTGGCTCGAGGCCGTCGTTCGCCATCGGCCATGCGTCTCGATCGTCGCGCCTTCTTGTCTCCATCGTCCGCATCATCCATAGCAACATCGTCATCTCGGTCACGGCGTTTCTTGTCTCGTCGACCTTCTCGCGGTTTCTTGGGAGCCTCGGCTCCTTCTGCACGCTTCCTTTTGGTCGCCTTTAGCGTGCGGGCGACATCTTCGTCAATGTCGACAGGCCGGTCTTCAATGTTGGCGGTCTCTGGGTCGTAATCCTCAAACTGGTCCTCGTCAACTTCGGAGAGGGCATCAGACTCGCGATCCGAGTCGGCGGCGGCGACAGCATCCTCAAACTCTCCCTCCTGGCCATCGTTGACGGGCTCATTGGCGTGCTCGCCGATCGGAGAGTCTCTGTCGGACATGGCGTCGCGTCGTGATTTGCGTTTAGCTAGCCCGGATAATTGTTTGCCGTGGGTCGTAGAGCAGCTCAAAGACTCCGCGTCAATCAAATTCGCCGTGAAGAGATGCGAATGACGGGTTGTAGAGAGCTTTGGATTTGATGAGAAAAGACAAGTCGCAAAGCTTCAACTTTCTTTGTCTGGCTCGAGCAGCCACACATCTGAGGCGCAACCCCTGTTGCTGACCTAAGCACCCGTTCCGTAGCGGCAGCCTTAGGCAGAGAGAGAGCCCTTTTGTTTACTTGGAGCTGGTTGCCATCGACGATGCATGCGGGTTGAATAACCTTAGCTGGTCATTCCAAGACAGACGGTGAAAATAACAACCACCGGCCCTGCAGTGCCAAACTCAGCAGTGCAACTCTCAACCACTACCAACAGCGACTTGAGCAGCTATGGACCGAAGAACTTTTGAAGGTCCCATGGACTGGGAATATCAGGACAGCGGCCCTTTTGATCCCACAAGTCCCTTTACACATGCGGCAAAGAGCAACTCACAAAATGGTTAGTGACAACTTGGATGGCATGGCATACCACTGGCACTGTCCGGCAACAGCTGGCTAATATTTTGCTGCATAGGCTTTGCCTCGCCCTCCAAACACAGCTCGCGACCGAACCCTTTCGCAAATCTAGGCACGCCCTCGAAATCTCAACCGCCTCAGTCCTCCTTCTTTACACCTCAAATACCATCAAAAACCGCCGCACCGCCATTCCGAAACCCTGCCTTTACTACGCCCCGGCGGCCTTTCGACGAGCTCGCCTTGTCAGAAGCGTCTGGTGCAGAGGACAGCCCTGCACAGACTGAGGTGTCCGACTTTCCCAACGATACTCCAGAGGCGGACCGTATGAGCGACGTCACCATGAGTGGATTTGTGAGCCCTTCCAAGATTGACAAGTCATTTCGATATAGCAAGTCTCCTTTTATGTCGTCAAAGAAGCATGCACCTGGGCGTGGTGAAATCAGAGCAAACCGGGACCTCTCCGTAACAGACTTCATCCGCAAGAGAAAAAGACACAATCTCGACAAAGATGTCAGCAGTGTCTCTCGAGGCCGGTGGGAGGAGTCGGACGCCGACTCGGACGATAGTCTGGTTCCTAGACACAGAACGAAGTCGCGCGGCAAGAGGAGGACCCAGGGGGCTCCCAGGGGTGTCATAGGGTCCCTATTCCACATGTTGGACGAGCATCCCAACGCCCCCGACAACCTATACCGTTGGGTACAGCTCATGGTCAATTTCTTCCTCGTGTCAATCTTTGTCTACATTGGCTGGGCCGTCGTCAACACCGTGGGCAAGGATATTGGACACGCGAACGAGTCGGCACGGCTCGAAATCATGAGCAAAATTACAGAATGCCAGACGCAGTACACCATGAACGAATGTGTGAAGAAGGATCGGCCAGCGCTTAAGGCCATGTGCGATGAGTGGTACGACTGCATGATGCAGAACCCCGAGTCCATCATGCGAGTCAAGGTCACTGTGAAGCAGGTTGCTGAGATTATCAACGAGTTTGCTGATGCGATGAATATTAAGGCCTGGGTAAGTTATTTCTGGATCAGAGCGATACACAGCTAACTTCTCGGACAGGGCTTCTTCTTTGCCGTTCTCATCTTTTGCGCCTTTGCGAACAACCTTGTGCTGGGTGGTTATGCCAACAGCAAGGCGGCGGCACCTGCTCCGTCGCAGTCAGCCGTCGCATCTCACGATCTATCAATGCCTCCTGAGTCGGGCCCTGGCTTCATGTGGATTCCCGTGCAGACCCCGAGGATGCAGCGCCACGGCATGCTTGACGAGGGCACGGATACAGACAGCTCACCCCCTAAAATGAAGCCAATTCTGGCACCGCCGTACACGCCGTCTGGACGTCGCAGCCCGAGCAAGGGTGATCGAGGACGAAGTCCAGTCAAGTACAACCGCAGTCCGAACAAGGGGAGCCGGGAGCCATTTGCGTAAGGGTGTTATGATGGTGGAAATACATGTGATAGTTCCATGTTGAATCAAAAGGGGAAACTGTATAATAGAGCATGGTACTATATCTTCCGGTGCATACAAACGGTGGGGGCTGGGTGGTGTTTGGGACCTATTGACCATAGTTTTTTTTGTCTATTAGTCTGTCTGTCTGAATAATAAAAGACCAGACTCGTTCTGTATCTATAGTACTTTAGAGGCTGCAGCCGTGCCCAGTCCAGGTGGCATTACGTGCAAGTGGAAGACTAACGCTGAGGTAAAGCTTAGGCAGTAACAGAGCAACGATAGACGAATGTCAAGCGCAAGATCTATCAAGCTGAAGTTTAGATTTGTGTCACAGTCAACCGTCATGATGTAAGCGAAGCTATTGAATGCCGAAGCGAGAGATTTGATGACGTATTGTGGGGTGAGGAGAACAGGGGCAGAACCTGAAGGTAGGTTGCGGAGAGTCTCAAACTTGGCGAGACACGATCTGATACAGCGCTACACCCCCTGAAGCTGTCAAAGTAGAGCTGCCGACAGCGCCTATCAACGTGGCCATGGTCCCAGATGGACAGTGCATTTGTCGATCAAAAAGCCAAGCTCTGGATGGCCTGTTAGAATGGAAGCCTCTGACATCATTTTACATGGATGCAGAACCCTCTGCCGCCGCAGAAGCGCCGTTGCATTGGATCATGGTTGAGATTGGGGATGTTGATGGACATGGGGGGAAAGATGTGCATGTGTCTACTATTACAGGAGGAGCTACCGTGGAGATCCAATTGGAGGACGGATTTGGGCATCGAGCATGCGATGGCTATGAGACAGTTGAAAGATGGTGAATAAGAAATAAGAAATAAGAAACACCACAATATGAGCCTGGTAAGTATGAGCAAGATGGACGTTGTTAGTGGGGGATCATGGTAAATACCCAGGCCAAAGGGGAGACAAAAGCTTTGCAACCAATTACTAGGTGCAAATATCGATTTATGAAGCCAATGCCCTCATCTTAAATCCCGATCAGTATCCGTAGAATCAGGCAATTCACAGTCAGCTCATTCCCCTGCCTCACTAGCATATGCTAATTGGCCAGAGACTGGATTACAAACCCTTCAAAGTGAGGTACGTAGGTTGGCACCGTCTACTACCCTGGATCCCAAAGCGGAAAGACCCCCGTCATTCCATGAGATCGCAAACTCTATAACCATGCTCCAGCTGTTGTTTCTCCCCCTCCCCCCCCGTTGATGCTCCTCTCTCCATCCTACTACTACACAAGGTTGCAAGTATTCCCCGGCCCCACTGGACGAGACGAAAGAACGAGACCCGCTTGGGCCGATCATCGTCATCAGCAGCAGCAGCAGTTTCACGACATGATGCGCCGCGAGACAGGACCTGGGCATCGCAACCGACTTGTTGAAGGGTAAATCGACGTTGAAGCCGGGAATAAAATATCTTCGCAGCAGAGAGAAGGGGCCAAGAAGGAAAAAAGGAGACAGGCCAGGAAACCCATCAAGCTAGAAAAGAAGCCAGGCGCTATCGAAAAGCTTTGCTGTGATTCCACCTTGACCCTGATTTGACCGAGATTTGGACTTCGACCTTCCAACTGTTGACCGCATCCACCGTTCGTTTTCTTCCCTCCTCCCGATCTCAAGAGATCCATCCTGCATCTTTCGCATCCCTACCGCGGCTCTCAATCATCCTCATTTGCTTTCACACACGCCATCACGTCGTGCATGGTCCTTGCAAAACGGCCCCTACCACTTATCAACTTGGGCGCACCATCATTGATTTCTCATACGCCAGCTTCTGGCTCCCAGCAACCAACGACATTTCTTTACTTTTGCAAGACCCGAAACCAACGGGGGAACGCAAAGCGCCATCGCCCCCAGCTTCCGAACGCCTGATTTCTTTCTCCCTCAATTCGTCGAGGTTGATTGCGACCACAGGACACTAGTTAACCCCCTCGACACCAGTCTTCCAGCTTGTGAGCTTCACAGCTCCCCCTTCTAGCCTGACCACGACGAGCTAGCTCTCTGCTAGCCAGACCGACGACGCCTGATTCTCCTTCCCAGCCTTTGAGACCGGCATTCACGACTTCATTTCGACCCGACTTGATTCGACCTCGAGAGCTTAGTCCAATCTCAACGGCCGTGTCCCCGCATCGCTTCCCCCCACTGCTGGCCGTGACGCGAAAGCTGAGCAAAAGCAGAGGCTATAGCAGCAATACCAACATCGGCAGCAAGAAATCAAAGCCGCCCAAGCTTCGCGCTTCAACCTACACGCTCAAGCTCCAGTTCATTGACCACCGAAACCCCCTCGCAGCATGTCACACTGCGCCGCACCCTCCGCCGCCGCCCCTCCAAGACCTCATCCCGCTCGATTTCCTTCGAGCTGAAGCTCGGAGCTCACAAGCCCCAAACGCCGATCGATACATATACAGTTTACCTCCTTACGGGCCTCTCTTATCCCTGCCGTCATCGTCAACACCCTTCCGGCAAGGGCTCGGAACGAGCGCCATGGACGTCGACATGGACAACAACGCTTCCTCGGGCAGCGCCAACCAGCAGCACCATAGCTCTGAGAGCACGCCTCAAGGAACTTCGGCCTCCCAAACTTCAGGAGCTCAGTCCCAGGGCAACCCGACCCCCACCTCGGTCCAGTCTGCCAATACGCCCTCAACCACCTCGGGCACGGCCAACAACTTTGGCCACTCCCAGAACTCTAAGCGACGTCGCGGCCTGGGCGTCGTGACCCCCAACGCCTGTACAGAATGTCGCAAGAAGCGCGCAAAGGTATGTGGCGAATTACCTCCCTTACTTCGCCCTCCCGAGCCCCTACTTTGGAGGGCTGTCCTCCTACTATACAGCTCTCCTGGAACACGGCTTTCCCCTGCCACCTTTCCCTTTACCTCGCTCTGTTTGAATCACAATTGGGCCCTTCTGTCGCTCTGCGTTGCCATATGAGATCACATCATGCGCCGCCTATTATGGAAAGACATCCCCTATTTGCTAACACGCTATCTACTCATAGTGTGACGGTCAAAGGCCATGCGGACGCTGCAAAGTGCAAAAAGACATCGAATGCGTCTACGAGGTTCCAGTGCGCCAGTCCAAAGAAAACCTTCGCACCGAGATCGAATCCCTCCGTTACCGACAACGTTCCAGCGACCAAGTATTTGCGGCTCTTGTCCGACCGGAGCTCTGGGAGGATGTCTTGACCCGTCTCCGCGGAGGGCAGTCAGTTGAGGATATCTCGGAATGGCTCGGTGGTGCTCTATCTTCTGGTGGAGGCACATTGCCCTCCTTCAACTCCAGGCCCGACGCGCCGACCGTGGGACCTGTTGCTGGCTTCCCCGGCGGCGGCTTAGGGTCATTGGCGGCCATGAGTCTTGGTGTGAACCCGGTACCGGCGCAACCACAGGCGTTGAGGCCTGAGGTAGGCCAACACAGCCCCTGGCACTTTTCACCTCACAGCCAGACTGGATCGACACGGAGCAATTCGCACCCAGACGCCATGAGCTGGACGGCGGACAGGCGAGGTCCGCCGGACACTCGAGTGGGAGCATGGGCGGAGGGTTTAAATCCAGACCAAATATCAGATGGGCTTCCAGAAATACAAGGCGCCGAGCAAGTTCTTACTCCTTTGAATAAGCCCGATTTGCAAAAGACGACCACCACATGGACCAACATCACCAACGATATCACTCTCGTCCAGCATCTCTTGGCGCTGTACTTTTGCTGGGAGTATCCCACTTTCGCATCTCTCAGCAAGGAACACTTTCTGCAAGACTTCCAGGATGGAAGGTATCGATACTGCTCGCCGATCCTGATCAATGCGCTGCTCGCCCTGGGATGCCGCTTCTCAACGCAGCCCATGTCTCGCGCGAACCCAAACGATCCGTACACATCCGGCGATCACTTCTTCAAGGAGGCGCTTCGATTGTTTGCCCAGGAAACGGACCACCACTCTCTCACGACGATCCAGGCGCTGGGTATCATGTCTATTAGAGAAGCCAGTTGTGGACGAGACTCGGAAAGCTGGTATTACGCAGGGCAGAGTATACGGCTTGCCATTGAGATGGGATTGCATCGGATCCTGGATGAAGGTGACGAGGATGAGCTTGCTGTGCAGGCAGCGACCTTTTGGGGAGCGTTTGCATTAGATCAGTGAGTGAAGATATTGCGCGGTAAACACTGACCAGCTAACTAACACGCTGACAGTGCATGGTCCCTCGCCACAGGCTCATTACCACAGTGTTCCTGCTTCCCCCACTTGCCTCCCAAGCCCGCTATAATAGGAGACATCGAGGCCTCCTTGTGGGTGCCCTACACCGACGACGGTGAGTTGAGCAGCGAGCATCAACGCAACAGGATGCTGACCGAGCCAGGCGCTGCACTACAGCGGTCGTGTCAGCAGCCATCCAACGTGCGGTCAGTGTACAAGTGCTTTTGCGAGCTGAGCGAGCTGGTTCATCAATCCCTTTACATTCTACATTCTCCTGGGAAACCGTTAACTGCGAGGGACCTCCTGAGCATCTACACTCAGTACCTGAACTGGTACGACCAAATACCAGAGGTGCTGCGGCTGGGGCACAACTTTACCCCAGCCGTGTTATTTGCGCAGTAAGTGTCGCAGAATCTTGACCGTCTATACATGATGCTAATCATTTGCAGCATGTATTATCACTTTGCTATCTTACTCCTGTTTCGGCCTCTAATCAAGCTACGGATAAACGGTTCCAAGGTATCGCCGCGGGACGTTTGTTCTCAAGCAGCCGACGCCATTCAGGGGCTCTTAAGGTCATACTCGCAGCTCTACACGTTACGGAGAACACCGTCCTTTGTTCCCTACTTTGTCTTGACGTCTTCGATTATGCACCTAGCGATCGAAGCGACTGCTATCAAGACAGATCCTACTCAGAGTGATATTGAAACGGCTGCCAAGCTCAATCCTCACGTGGCCGATTCCATCAAGCAAGGCATCACGGACCTCACGGAGATGGCGCCATGCCATCAATTTGCCGAGCAGGCGCTCAATATCCTTCGCTACCTGGCCCAGAAATGGGACATTGAGGTCGAAATCAGCGGCGACAAGCTGACACGGGAGGAATACGACCGACTGGTTAAGCCGCACACTGGAAGCCTCAACTTTTTTGCGCCAAACATACGCGAAGGCGACATCATGTGCCACTGGGGCACCGGAAAAGCTACGGCAAGCGTCGAGGATACCAGCGTGGTTCAGAAGACAGCGGATAGTATGGAGAACCCGCTCTTCTGGCCGTTCCCCATGCAAGGGCGGCCAATCCTCCCGAGCGGCAATGAACTAGAACAGGCGGGCTTTTCAGTCATCTGAGAGGCTCAGCATGTTGTTGGTCTGCGAGATGTCCTGTGTTCTTCATTTGCATCAGTCTTTGTGTGTTCGTTTCGGATTCCCCTTGGATATAGAGCAAGGGATGTCAGGGATTCGTGTTATATTTACGGGCGAAACGGATGGCAACGGCGAATGGGCAACGGCATTGTTGGGCGAAACCGGGGCTTGATCTATCGAGTTTACTCTGACTCGCAAAAAGCAGTTCTATTGAAGACATAGCACAACGGGCTATGGCATGTAAGAGAAAAACATGTCAGATGGCAACGGCCATTATGTATGCGGGTGCGTAGGGTTCGAAATACGGAATACCCCAGTCAACGAAACAAACAAATCGTAAAATATGTTCAACAGTCACCGTCCTTGACTCGTTGCGAACGAGTCGAGAAGAGATTGCACTTTTGTGAGCATCATGTGGTCTTGCAAGAAAGGAGGTTGATCATAGTGCTTTGTGCTTGACCTCGTCTTGCCAAGTATAACGGCAAGGGTGGATTGGTCAGATAATATTTTTTGACGGATAGTCCATGTCAGCTCCAACCTTGGAAGAGCCTTGATCTAGGCAGTCCTACCTACCATCCTTTGCCGTTGGTGACTCGTGGATAAGCAATAAGCACCCGCGCGCACCCAATATGTTGTGTAGGGTAAGTCGGAGCAAGATGCCGAGGTCAACGGCCTCAGGCACGCGCCACCTCCACGTTCTGGGGGCGCGAAGGTGACGTGCCTCGGGATTCGGCCATCAACCCCATCAACCCCATCAACTCCATCCCCAGATCTCATCGGCTTGTCTCTCATCATCATCACCTTCGTCGCCTGAGCATCATTGGCCGAAACACACGCCCATACATACCGCGCCATGGCTGTCGATTAGAGCATCTTCGACTCCACGCCTACCCCGATCGACAACACGCGCCTCTCCTTAACTTAATATTCTAACTGTCGCCGACGAGATAAGGCCATGGATTCCTCCTCGACGCTCACCTTGCCATCTTCGGCTGATAATTCTACTTCTATTCCCTCCTCCTTGTATTCTTCTTCTTCTTCCTCGCCAAAGTCGCAGCCGCCGCAGCCGTCGCAGCCGTCGCTCGGTCGCATCCTTTCCTTGCCGCCGAAATGGTTATCCATGTATGACGAGTTTATCACAAAAAACGCCGGTCAAGTATCGCAGATCGAGAGCGCCCTCCGGAGTTTGACATATATTATTCCAGGTGAGCTCATCCAAGCTTCGCGCATGCAAGTACTGTTTCTGATCAATCCCTAGGCCGTTTCCGCGATGCCGAGATCGCCTCGGAATCGATCCACTCAGGCGTTCAACTCCTTTCCCTATACCATGACTCCCTCCTCCAAAAGGCCATTGCGCGCCTGCCTATGGCGTCAATGCCTTCGGCGCATGCTCGATATACCCGTTACTGGACCCAGCGGAGCGGCGCCTATCGCAGGATAGCCATGTTTCTCCAGATGATCATCTACACGGAAATGCTGTGGGAAATGACGGCCAAGCGACGAGGTGGCGAGCGATCACGGTGGAAGGTGGTTGTAATTCTGGAAGCGCTCAAAGCCTTTTGCAAACTTTTGCTCCTCCGTATCACACGGTCGCGGCCTCTGGTGACGCCGGTGCTGCCCGAACGGGAACCAATACCCGAGGGTGCGGCAGCAGCGGCTGAGGAAGAGGAGGATATAGCGTACCGCAGTGAGAGCGAGCTGATGGACGACATGTCGGCAGATGGCTCTGCGTCTGGATCGACACACATGCTGAAACCGCCGCACGAGCGCGAGTGGGCCATGCCCCGGACGGGTATGAGCCTGCCATCGCTGCCCGATGCCGGGGACATCAGCTCGTATCTGCTGGGACGCGTGCTAACGGCCGACGACATCAAGCCGGCGACCAAGCTGATGAACAAGCTGCAGGGGAGCAGCCAGGGCGCCGAGATACTGCAGATCCTGTCGCCGCTCATCTATGTTGCTGCCATGGCGCACAACAACAGGCGAGGAGGTGGCAAAAAGGCCTGGACACCATGGTTGGTTGGATTTGCGGTTGAGTACGCGGCGCGGCAACTGAGGGAGCGCGGTCTTCGAACAACGGCCCTGGAGCGGGAGGAATGGAGCAAACGAGGATGGGCCATGGGGTGGTGGGCGATGAGGGGCGCGGCGTACGAGAACGTCACCAAGGGGGTTGTGGGAGGAGTGACGAGGAGGATGCCCTCGTTTATCGGAGGGATCCTCGAGGACTACGAGTATCTTTGGGAGAATTACTACTTTAGCACGAGTGCGTGAGGCCTCGGGGCAGGCAGGATAGGCAATAATTATTGAGAGCTGCTGTGTCGAATAGACGGAACTACATGTTGAGCGCTCTGGACAGTCGGTAATGCTCTCGGCAGAAAGAGAAGGATACATCCATTAGTTAGTTGGAACCATGTCGGCGAATAGGGCGTTTGATCGGCATATGGATAGGAAGGAAACAAGAGCATCGATCTTGACACTGTCTCGATTCGGTATATCAAGCCCGGTAGTGCATGCTGTCAGTGCGTTTAGTTGAAGATACCTAAGCGGAGGACCCCGATCAACTTCGGAGCCTTGAGCGTCTGGGAGCAAACATTCTGGCGTTCTGGTGGCCTTTGGGTTGATCCATATTGTGGATGTGTCCCGCGTAAAGGGGAGCATGGGGGGTTAGATCGTGCTGGTATGGTAGCACGGACGGCTTTTCCAACTACCTAGTAGTTAGCGTAGGTACAGACAGAAAAGACTGCAGCTGGTGTAGCCAAGATCAGCAAGAATGTAGCAATCGAGCGCACGAGATCGAGACTAGACAAGGCCAGGAGACGTGACGTTTCGGGTGTGGCAGTGCTCGGCCGAGAACGTGTGCAGGTGGAGTTTTGCGCTGAACAAAGGAGAAACACGGAGGTGCCGGGGTGGTGATGGCG
>JABEYC010000155.1:0-15914 GCA_013266195.1 Fusarium zealandicum | reverse complement strand
CCCCATGCCCCCACGAATAGCCTGCATCCAAGCTAACAGTATCCAGAGGAAGAAGCAGCCCAGCTCGCCCGTCGAAACTGGGGAGGCTTCGACCAACGCCCTCTGACGGAAAAGTGCTACCGCCAGGAGCGCACGGCAATGCTGCTCTCCCTCTTCTTTGGCTGTCTGGGCGTCGACCAGTACTACGCCCACCACTGGCCCCTGGCCATCTTCAAGATGCTTACTGTCGGTGGCCTGGGTCTCTGGGCCCTGATCGACATGATCCTCTGGATCGTCGGCGGTGTCTATGGAACGCCTGGGTGTCCTGGTGGGAGCTCCGTGGGATGGCAGTATTAGCCTAGTCACGGTCGGGATGGCTTTATGCCTGGTGGCTAATGACTATGGCAGATGACGAATAACGAGAATGAAGCTTATAAGACATACCGATAGCATCTCATTCAAAGACATCTGCCAAGTTCTCTATAAGTTGAATCATGAGATCAGATTCAAACTAATCCATAAACTGACCAAGGCCATGCATGCCATGTCTTGCACAGTCAAGCTCACCGACCATCTCCAACATCAGTACCAGATTCACCGCCGAGACATCCTCATCCCGGCGAATAAATATAAAGCCATCAAATCAAAGTGTATAGCCACCAGAAATAAACAAAGGTCCAAGAAACGGTCACCTGTTCTCCCCCAAGGACGCCATCTTCATGTGACACACTTGAGAGGCGTTCATATGCGGTGTGATAACACTCAACTCTTCCAAATTGACCAGGGTCTTCATATTCTTCTTGGCAAAAATGAGAAACTCAATGTAAAGTAAAGGAATGGCGTCTGACTGGCGCTATACGTACGCTATGGCTAGGTAATGAAAGGATGCATCTCGGGCGTTGAGCTAAGACGCTGGAACGAACGGTACGGGTCTAGCAGATGGATTCATTCCATCACACGGGAAGATGGACTCAATATGACCAAGACCAAAGTGCGCCATCCATATACGTAGACGAGAGTACAGTAACATCGGCAAGTGGAAATGGAGAGCATGATCACCACCTTGGATACCTAAAACTCTTTCTCTCTTCTCTCTCTACCTAAAACAATCCTAAAATCCCTAAAATCCGCTCTGTATCTTATATTTTTGTCTCGCGTTCGAATCCCAATATCATCCATCATCTCACTACAGTACCTCCATATTATGTGTGATGTTACGAATAACCTCACGTCTCACCTCACATCATGGACGCTCGGAGCAGCAACTGCCCAACAAGCATGGTTAATCCACGTCACAGCTAGCTCTCTCATCAAGCCTCAATACAACACCAATAGCTGCCTAATGTTTCTTTCTCATTATACTCATTGATGCCATGGCAACCCTGACGAAAAATGACAATCCTTTTCTACACCAGCCATCTAAGCACCATGCTCTGTAAACCACATGACCAGGCCCCTACTCCTCGTCCGACTCCGTGTCGGCAGCCGAGGCCTCTTCCTCATCCTCGGCTTCTTGACCATTAACGCTCTGCGTCTCGGTTGCGCCGCCCTCCTGCTCCAGCTTCAGCCACTCGTCCCACTCCGGGAAGAGATCCTCGTCCTCTCCGGGCACGCCAATCAGCTTGGCTACCCGCCCCCTCTTGTTCTTCTCCAAGCTCTCCTTCCACTCATTCACCAACGGCACAGCAAGGCTAGGCTGGTAGGTTTGCGAGAAGAGCACCGCCTCGGCGAGTCGCCCAGTCTGGGCGAGGACCTGCGTGCAGCCTTCAACGTCGCCCAGGAGCCAGCGGCATGAAAAGGCAACATTGTGAGCGCCAGCTTCTTGCGCCTGTGTGGCCAAGGCAGCCAGGCCATCGCGGTCGCCTGTTGAGGAGTGGAGAAGGAGGAGGGATCCGAGATCCTTGGCGTGGGTGAAGCACTCGGCAGCGAGGGCAACATCCCAGGCTGACAGAGCGGCGTCTCCGACAGTCTTCCACTTGTGGTCGACGTCGGCCTCGCGGGCAAGCTCGAGAGCAATGGCGAGTTCGTTCAGGCCCAATGCAAGATCAAACTTGTGCTCGGAATCTGTCGCCACCTCCAGCGCGAGCTCCTTATGGCCCTGGCCTTCCAAGAACCGCGCAATCTTGTTGAGCTGGTCGCTGGGGATCGTCGGTAGCAGTTCGGCGGCCGTCTCCATGTCCTCTCGGAGGACGAGGGTCTGGTACTCGAGCACGGGAAGAGACAGGCCAAAGGATGTGACGTTGACATCCTTGTCGGCGAGGTAGATTCGAGAATCGCGCTGGATGTAGCCCAAGATATACATGGACTTGTCAAAGTGGGAGATGGTGTATGTCTGGTCGCCAACGAGATAGTTGAGTCGGTTGGTGCTGTTGGTGTAAATGAAGCAGTCGCCAATCCACTCTCCGGTTCGCACGCTGTCTGGTTAGCAGAGTTGAGATACTGACAGGAAGACTACTCACCTCTCGCTGATGTCGGTGATGACCTCAAAGGCGGCCTCGACACCGTCCTCTTCCACCTGGTCGGCTTGCACAGCCTCCGTGTAGTTCTCGCGGGAGAACCGCAGCACGTAGTAAGTATCCTCGCAAGCAATCGTCACCAGTTCTCCGCTGTCGGACCAGTAGATCTGCTTGGGCTCGACCTCGATTCTTCGGACAAGGCCACCAGTCGCCCAGTCAAAGAAGGAGACGCCGCCCTGGCCAGTAACACCGAGCAAAACACCACCGTGAAGGCTCTCGGCCTGGAATCCGACGTCGAGGCCTCCGCTCTTTTCGACAAAGTTCTTGAACATCTTGACGCTCATGGCCGATTCGCGGATGGCAAAGTCGTTGCTGTTCTCCTTGGACGCCCAGACAATGTCGAGCGCTGAGCCGAACGCCTTGTTACGCCAGGCGAGCGCGGTGTAGATGATGTACTCGCCGTCACCGCACACAGCGACGAAGCGGCCGTTGGGGGAGTGGATGAGCGTCTGGGGGTACACCTCGCAGGTACCGAGATCCTTGGTGGGGAGCGAAATCGGTTCGTTGTCCTTGATGGATGCATCTGCTGCCGTCAGTATGTGTCTGGGATGTTTTTGAGGCCTACGTACCTCCTCCCTTGATAATGGAAGAGACAACCTCGTTGTGGCGCGCCCAGATGAGCTTGCCAGAGGCATCCATGGACACGGCGGGCTCCTCGCGACCGAGCTTGACGACAACAGCACCATCGTCGAAACCCACAGCAATGCCCTGCTTGCCCTTCTGGGACGAGACACACCACGCTCGCTCGAGGCTGTAGTTGAGGGACTGCTCGAATCGGTAGGTGTTGGCGTGCCATATCCTTATCGTGCCGTCCTCGGAACCGGAAATGATGACGGGCAATTCGGGGTGGTAGCAGGCGAACGAGACATTGTTTGTGTGGCCCTCGAGGGTGGCAATCAAGGACTTTGTGGTGTAATCCCAGATCTTGACGGTGCGGTCGTCCGAGGTGGTGAGGAGGTAGGGCTTGTCGGAGTGAGGGTAGTAGTCGACGTGGTTGACACCCTTGGTCTCGTGGGCCTCGAGGGTGAAGTTGGGAGTGGAGGAGCCGAGACTCCAGATCTTGACTGTCCGGTCGAGACAGGCAGAGGCAAAGGTGTTTGTGTCCTTGGGGTTGATGGCGAGGCCCATGACATAGTGGCCGTGGCCCTCAAAGACCTGGACACACTTCCATCCCTTCTCCCAGTCCCACAGCTTGATGGTCATGTCATCCGAGGCAGTCAGCACAAAGGGCTGCGTGGGGTGAACCGCAATCGCTCGGATGTAGTCGGGGTGCGCCTCGAACGAGGTGATCTTCTCCGAGGTGTTGTAGTTGTAGACCCGTAGCTGGAAGTCATCGGAGCCGCAGACAATCCAGTTTTTCCTGGCAATGAAGCGGCCGGCGCGGACGGGGACATCTGTGAGCTCAAAGGTCTTGACGATCTGCTGGGTCTCGTGGGACCAGATGTAGACGTGGCCTATACCGTCAGCTTCGGGAACACGAGACGACGAGGTAGAGCATACCGCTGTAGAGAGTTGTGAGGATCCATGGCTCGTGAGGGTGAAAGTCAATGCCCTTGACTCGCTCGCTGCGAGCATAGAGCTGGCGCTGTATTGCGAAACGTGTCAGCTCAGGTTGCGATCAAGTTGAAGGCATCGAGACGGCGCAGCGCAAGTCCAAGTCATACGAGAAGTCGACATGAAGCTTTACTGCGTAGCCATCTCAAGTTCTGCCAGACAAGAACTGACCTTGACGTCTAATTTCATCTTGTCGTGTGTCGCGAGGTCGCGTTGGCGCAGAGTTGAAGATGCAAGCTGTCCAGCAAGGGCGGTGATATCGAAGTAGTGGGGTTCAGCGGCTCGAATCCCTGGAGGCGGCTACCATGCGGCGCGGCGTTACGTCGCAAAGCTCGAAATTGGTAGGGACCGGGTGTAGGAGATTGTGCGGATTATGGCCCCTTGTTAGGTCAATCGTTGGATATTCAAGTTGGCAGCAGCACCGAGCTCCTGTTGCACTTGAGATTCGAGCTTCGAAAATGTGTCCTGCGGCTCTTGCCAGGCTGGCCAAGAACCGGGAGGGTTTGGCCTGAAGTGTCAGGCCCCCACCTCCTTATCGCAGGGATGCCTACCAGTGCCCCAGAAAAGGGGGTCTCCAGGGTAGCAGTTCAAGCAGTTGTTAGCAGCTGTGTGTGACACTGCGTGTTGAATAGAGAACGTGCATGATCAATGGTGATTGATTATAGCAGTCATCAATTGCTTGGGTTGTATCTTGGGTCTGCAGGGTTTCGAACGTCAATTTGCTCTCGCTACAATGATGTGCTTTGGGTTGTTTGTGGTCCATGACCCTTTTCACTTATCTGCCTCTGCCCATCGAGTCTCAAGTCAAGAGTAACACCATGATTCCCACGCTTTGTGTCGTACTCTTGTGGAAGATACTATCATGATCCTGACTGTTATCCTGACGTTGTAGGTCAGTTTTAACCAGTCGATACACCAATGTAACCCTGGTGGAGCTGTCGCAAAGGTATTTACGGCTCACTTTAGTTGTAGAGGCATGAGTACTGACTTACAGAGACACAACTGTGCCGTCTATTTCCGGAAGCATAGTATCGACAACTCCTGTAAAACTGTATAGCTATCCAACCAAAGAGTAAAGAGTTCTCGAGTACGCGTCCTCCACACAACTTCAGGTTGCCAAGTGTGGCTGTACCTATCACTTGTACGTACGTGCAAAACAGCTATGATGGGATCAACTGTACACCCCTTGCTCTGTCCGTCCTTGGGCTCTCAAGTTAGGCACGGAAAGCCCCAAGCTTCCACGAAACAAGTTGGCGACTAGCCTCGCCTCTTCATCTCATTTGCCCCTTTCTAACTTCGACTTTGGGACGCGCTCCAGATCTACACAGCCGCGGCTTGAGGCCCAGGTGTTCCAGACCACTGCCACAGTTTATAGTCTGGTGTTGCTATTATTGACACCGTGTTTTCAGCAGACTCCTGCCCCCTTTGCGGCACCGACACAGCCCCAGACACAGTGCGCCTAACCCCCCAGCACTTCGGTCCACTAGGTCCTGTCCACTGCCACCCAACCCAAATCTGATGGGCCCTGGATTTCATCATCCCTTTCTCCCCCCCGTATCTGTGCTTCGCCTCCTCTCTCGTCGATACCGAACCTCTATATCTGCATTGATTTTAAAAACCTCTCCTCATTCCCTTTCTCCTTCTGTGTCACACAGTTTACCCTCGCCTCCTCGAATCGCGATTCTCCCTCGACCGAAAGCGGCCAGACCACGCTCTCTCCACGTTATATGCGGGGTTACATTTCATCCACCTGTTGAAGCACTCCTCTGCCACGCCATCACCACTTTGCACTCTGCCAGCGAGCGCAGCGCACTGCTGACTGCTTCAATCTCTGCTCTCGCGAATTCGCAGTCGGATTCGCCTTCGACTCTTGGACGCATCTGGCCTCTTTGCAAATACCTTGTTGACCGGTCGCAACCATGTCGTGGAAGCTCACCAAGAGTATGTCCACCACCGAATGACGCCGCATTCTGCCGCTTCTCGCTGGAGCAGAATAAATATTGACATCTGCCAGAGTTGAAGGAGACCCATCTGGGCCCCCTGAGCGCCTTTTCTCGATCGCCATCCACCTCTACAATCACAGACAAGGATAAAGACGGACAGGCCAGCGGCGCCGTCACTCCTACTACTGAGAATGCCATAGGTGAGCACGAATGCGCTTCTGGCTGCCAGCCCAAAACTGACTTGAATAGCCGCCTCCGAGGCCATGACGCAAGCTCCTGTCGTTAAGCCCCCCAAGCCTGGTATTCTCGTCGTCACCCTCCACGAAGGTCAAGGATTTTCTCTCCCCGAGCAGCACCGAAGTGCGTTCGCCTCATCACACCAAGGCTCGGTATCCTCCGGGGGTGCCCTTTCTGGTTCCGTCCGGCCAGGCTCGTCGCAGCGCGCTGCTGGATCATACGTCAACGGTGCCAATCGACCACATTCGTCTGCTGGCGGCTTCAGCGGCATCCCCTCCAACCACGGCCGCATCTCCGGCAAGTACATGCCATACGCACTTCTCGATTTCGACAAGCTCCAGGTCTTTGTCAACTCGGTCGATGGAAACCCCGAGAACCCCCTGTGGGCTGGCGGAAACACCCAGTACAAGTTCGATGTTTCAAGAGTGACGGAGCTGGTTATCCACCTTTATTTACGTAACCCCTCTGCGCCCCCCGGGTCTGGACGAAGCCAGGATATCTTCCTCGGTGTAGCGCGCATCAATCCTCGTTTCGAGGAGCGACAGCAGTATGTCGAAGACCCCAAAGCCAGCAAGAAGGACCGGGAGAAGGCAGCTGTCGAGCATGCGTCGCGCAAGGGAGAGGGCCACAGGGGCGTCGAATGGGTCGACGTGCAGTACGGTTCTGGCCGGATCAAGATCGGCGTTGAATACGTGGAGACTCGGGAGGGCAAGCTCAAGATCGAAGACTTTGAGCTCCTCAAGGTCGTCGGCAAGGGCAGCTTCGGCAAGGTGATGCAGGTGCGCAAGAAGAACACGGACCGAATCTACGCCCTCAAGACGATCCGCAAGGCGCACATCATCTCGCGCTCCGAAGTCGCCCACACACTCGCCGAACGATCTGTGCTGGCGCAGATCAACAACCCCTTCATCGTGCCGCTCAAGTTCAGTTTCCAGTCTCCCGAGAAGCTCTATTTTGTGCTTGCTTTCGTCAACGGGGGCGAGTTGTTTCACCATCTGCAAAAGGAACACCGATTCGATGTCAACCGATCCCGCTTCTACACGGCCGAGCTGCTCTGTGCCCTGGAGTGTCTGCACGGCTTCAACGTCATCTACCGCGATCTCAAGCCCGAGAACATTCTCCTGGATTACCAAGGCCACATTGCCCTGTGCGACTTTGGTCTCTGCAAGCTAGACATGAAGGATGAGGACCGGACCAACACCTTTTGCGGTACCCCCGAGTATCTTGCACCCGAGCTGCTCAGTGGCCAGGGCTACCAGAAGACGGTCGATTGGTGGACTCTGGGCGTTTTGCTCTACGAGATGTTGACGGGTCTGCCGCCGTTTTACGACGAAAACACCAACGAGATGTACCGCAAGATCTTGTCTGAGCCCCTCCACTTCTCTGACGTTGTCCCCCCGGCCGCCAAGGACCTCTTGACTAAGCTGCTGAACCGCGTCCCCGAGGAGCGACTGGGCGCTAATGGATCCGCTGAGATCAAGGCGCACCCATTCTTCCATGCCATAGACTGGCGCAAGCTGTTGCAGCGCAAGTATGAGCCTACGTTCAAGCCCAATGTGGTATGTATAGATCTCGCTCCCACTCTGATTCAAGTTTTACTAATGCGCGCTAGGTGGACGCTCTTGATACGGCCAACTTTGACCCCGAGTTCACGTCAGAGGCGCCCCAAGATTCGTACGTCGACGGCCCAATGCTGTCACAGACCATGCAGAACCAGTTCCAAGGGTTCAGCTACAACCGACCGATCGCCGGCCTGGGAGACGCGGGTGGCAGTGTCAAGGACCCGTCGTTCGTCGGAAGCGTGCAGGACAACCGATAGATGACGGCTGTTGTAGATCAGCAGGGTTGATGCTGAGGGAATGAAGGCAGGAGGGATATAGACAGCGAGCAGGCTCGAGTCTGGGACATACCCTTCACTCAAAGACCGGCAGGCTGCAGGCCGTGCAGTTCTTTACTTGAGCCACAGCTGAGGGTGGGCAGCGAGTGGGAGCTGCTGCAGGAAACACGTGTACGCCATCACAAGCAAGCCTAGGAGAACCTAGAGAATGAATGTAGATAAAGACAAGCCTGGCTTTGGTTGGCGTCTTGGAGTTATTTTGATTGTCGCTGTCTTTGTTGAGTGCCTGTGACCTGGAGACTTTTACGATGAATAGTCAGTTGGAAGAGGTGATGAACCTAGGTTAATGGGGTTTACCATCCCCACAGGTTAGTTAGACAGCTCATGAGACAATGCGGCCCGGGACTAGAGGTAATGTCGTGTACGACCTCTTCTTGCATCCACTTTGAGGACCCATGTCTCGGTCTGTCTTGAAGAATACGATGACTATGATATATGGCGAGGCTGACGAGCTTTCTGAACAGATGGCCGGAGGAAAATATTCCCGATCAAGATACAGTCACCGCGGTGTGTCAGACTAACACTGCATCTAACTATCGGTAGCGCGGTGGATGCTCGCTGAAGTTATTACCGGAGCTGGCAACTACGGAGTTTTCGGTCGATGATGGCGCCGGGGGCCGGTGTTGGCACGGAGGCACCGGCATCGCCAACAAAGGGTCCCAGGCAACTCATTGGGTCACAAGGATTACGTAGGCAGGTAGGTAATGCGTAGTAAGTAGGTTGGTATGATCTGCTTATGGAGACATGACGAAAAGGAAGAACAGTTCCGTCAGCCAGCCTCATGATTTGTAAACGACCATGTAATGAAGCTTTCTATCTTTGAGCGGGGCTCGCTGCAAGCTCCCCTTATCCACCGAGCACAGCTTTGGCTTGGCTTGGTGCGGCATGTTGCAGCGCGATGCTGTCATTGGAGGGGCTAAATGATGCTTTGGAGCTTTCAAAATGTGTAGATCCCAACATTTATCGATGGGAGCTTCTGTACGATGATGGTGGTTTTACAGCTTCAAAGGGCCATCTATGTAGAACCAAACGAGCCATGATCATAGCTAATCTCTCCTCCATCATGCCGTTGGTAAATTTATATAACTCGCGTCATGACATGATCCGTCAACATGTGAATATGAGCCGCTCGGTGGGATGATGCCCCACGCCGAGACCCCCGCCAGCGCCGCTCTGTGCTCTTTCCCCTCCCCCTCCACGCCATGCAGTCAAGGAAGGGACGACCAGCCAGAGAGAAGGTCGCCCAACCTGGCATCTCCGACCTGGCCGTTATCCTCATTTCCCCCTCCCTCACCTGCATCTCCCTATCGTCATTTTTCCTCTTGTCAACATCTCGCCCGAATCTTGCTTCTCGGGTAGATTCAGATCTTGCTTCATCGATCCTCGCATTCGCATCCTCACCTTGAATCCTCACATCCCCCCACCTCGAAAATGGCCCCCGCCAACACACTTCCCGCCTGGTCGGAACTCCAGACTCACCGCGATAGCGTTGGCAAGTCCTTCGTCCTCAAGGAGGCCTTTTCCTCGGACCCGGACCGCTTCGACCGATTCACCCGCACCTTCAAGGCCGAGGGCAGCTCCGATATCCTCTTCGACTTTAGCAAGAACTTCCTCACCGATGAGACCCTCGACCTCCTTGTCAAGCTGGCCGAGCAGGCCGGCGTTGAGAAGAAGCGCGATGCCATGTTTGCTGGCGAGAAGATCAACTTTACCGAGGACCGTGCCGTCTACCACACTGCCCTGCGCAACGTTGGCGGCTGGGACATGAAGGTTGATGGCGTCGATGTCATGAACACTCCTGGCGGCGTCAACGAGGTTCTGGAGCACATGAAGGAGTTCTCGGAGCAGGTCCGCAGCGGCGAGTGGAAGGGTTACACGGGCAAGAAGCTTACCACGATCGTCAACGTCGGCATTGGTGGTTCTGACCTGTAAGTTGAGCCGGCCATTAGGGCTCATGATTTCGCCCTAACATGATGCAGCGGCCCCGTCATGGTCACCGAGGCCCTCAAGCACTACGGCGCCGATGACATGACCCTTCACTTTGTCTCCAACATTGACGGCACCCACATGGCCGAGGCCCTCAAGGCTTCGGACCCCGAGACCACCCTCTTCCTGGTTGCTTCCAAGACCTTCACCACGGCCGAGACCACCACCAACGCCAACACGGCCAAGAAGTGGTTCCTCGAAAAGACCAACGGCGAGGGCGAGATTGCCAAGCACTTTGTTGCTCTGTCCACCAACGAGTCCGAGGTGACCAAGTTTGGCATCGACAGCAAGAACATGTTTGGCTTTGAGAGCTGGGTTGGCGGCCGATACTCTGTCTGGAGCGCCATCGGCCTGAGCGTTGCTCTATACATTGGCTTTGACAACTTCCACAAGTTCCTCAGCGGTGCCCACGCCATGGACAAGCACTTCCGCGAGACGCCCGTCAAGGACAACATTCCTCTACTCGGCGGTCTGCTGAGCGTCTGGTACTCTGACTTTTTCCAGGCCCAGACTCACCTGGTTGCTCCGTAGGTATCCCGACCAGAGAAGGAGATCTCTGCTGACAAAATACAGCTTCGATCAGTACCTCCACCGATTCCCCGCCTACCTCCAGCAGCTTTCTATGGAGTCCAACGGCAAGTCCATCACCTCTGACGGATCATCGGCCAAGTATACCACTGGTAAGTTGTCACCAACGCTGTGAGAGATGAAGCTGACCCCTCAGGCCCCATCGTCTTTGGTGAGCCTTGCACCAACGCCCAGCACTCCTTCTTCCAGCTTGTGCACCAGGGCACCAAGCTGATCCCTACCGACTTCATCCTCGCTGCCAAGTCGCACAACCCCATCAGTGACAACCTGCACCAGAAGATGCTGGCCTCCAACTACTTTGCCCAGGCCGAGGCCCTCATGGTTGGCAAGACCGACGAGGAGGTCAGGGCCGAGGGAGCTCCCGAGGAGCTTGTCCCCCACAAGCGATTCCTCGGCAACCGGCCCACGACGTCGATCCTGGTGGGCGGCTCGATCGGCCCTGCTGAGCTGGGTGCGCTGATCGTCTACTACGAGCACCTTACCTTTACTGAGGGTGCTATCTGGGACGTCAACAGCTTCGACCAGTGGGGTGTTGAGCTGGGCAAGGTGCTGGCCAAGAAGATTCTCAAGGAGCTCGACGAGGAGGGCAACGGCGAGGGCCACGACACATCGACTGGTGGCCTCATTGGTGCCTTCAAGAAGTATGCCAACTAAAAGGAGGTGGAATGTTGGAAAGTTCATGGGGCTGAGAAAATGGCACCATGTCGATAATGGAAGGGTTGAAAAGATAGCAAAGAGATTCGATACGGTCGTCTTACACGCCATCAACATTCACGTATATTACGGCGCAGCAAACATGGAATATGGGAGTTGTGGTGAAGAGACACTCTCGTAGCTCTAGCTCCTGTCATCCGTGACAGGGGAAGCATGGTAAAGGTGAGACGACGTGGATGGCAAAGACAACGATCGGGCCGTTGATGGACTGTACTCGGCCCTGAGGTAATTCTGGATGGCCATGTCAGAACGCTCAACACAGACATTATAGTTCCGTGGCGCGGCATTTCCCCGAAGTCAGCCCTCGAGGTCATGTAGTAGACAGGGGCGTGTGTAACGGACAGACACCGAGGGTTCTCTTCCCGGCATTCCCCATGTTTCCGGGAAGACTCGGCAGGATGAGGGTATTGCCTGTATGGGATCTAGACATGTGCGTGGTGGAGTTTGCGGAGAGGAAGCTGGGGAAACCTGGAGTAAGAGAGGTCCTGAACTCATGATTGCGCCTCGGTTTGCAGATGGTCAGATGAGAGGAGGACGAGACTGGTGTTTGAGAGGGCGGATCACGGTACCGTGTTGTACCTTTTCGATGGTTTGGAGTTCCAGGATGGCACGTTTATCAAGCACGAGAACACCAGAGGTGTCTCGTCATGTCGACGTACAGGTTGAGGCATCTCCAGATTCGGATATCTCGTGATTATCTGGCCCAGACGTGGAGACGTGGGCCGTGGAGCAAGACGCCTCTTTCTGTATCTGTGTTTCGCGGGGAAACGGAGGTGGGCTTGCATGAGTTGCATGTGAGACTTTGGGGAAACCTGGGGGGAAAAGTGAGGGTTTGTGGTGCGATGCTGGAGAAACATGAGATTCGAGGTTGTGTGTGTGTGTGTGTGTAAGTAAGTCTGGCCTCTCGGTTTCGATCGTTGATTGTTTGGGTTGAACAAGACAAGTAAACAGATCGATCCCATGGTCGGCCAATGTCGGGAACTTGCGGTTATAGGTGCACGTCACATCTCAACTTGAACTTATTATTTGTCGTCAACTTAGCAGTAACGGGATCGGAAGCGGACTATTGCTCAGAGGGACGGGGAATAATTGCCTATCCGTCCAAAGTGATCGACATCATCATCCCTCATCTTCCCGCAAACAACATGTAAAAAAAAAAAAAGAGGCTAATTACAGCACAGCAATTAGCGTCTTGTTCGTCAAGTACATATCTGATTTCGACCAAGTTTGCCTGCAGTTCCACACACACGCTGCGATGCAACAGGAGACGGGAAAATTAGAGGCCAAGCATCATGTTGGAGGGGCGGGCTAAGAAAGAGAAAAAAAGGTGTGTGGTACTTCGGTTTGGTGTGGGTGGAGGCTATGACGTCGCAGGAGAAGGGTTCCCTTTTTTTCTTCACCCATGAGGGCTTTCACGATGCCATTGCGTCGTAGAAACCAGGGGTGTCGATGACGAGATGAAGGGTTTTTTTTCGTGCTCTTGACTGTCGTTGGTTTATCTTCGCGATCGATTCGTGCGGGTGAGGCTTGAGGACCCTGAGTCAAGGGACCCGCCGCTACCATGGAAGCCTTGGTGTTTGACGGTTGCGGAACGGGGCTCTTATCTCGATGACAAGCTGGCTTGGCTGGTTGGTCCGCACGAGATTCAGGCTGAATGAATCATCTCCCTCTTGGATGTTGCCAATCGCGATTTACGGTGGCAGTGCCAGATCAACAGGCACGTCCCGTTCTCGATCCAAGTCGGGAGGGGAAAACCGTGCATTTGGCGCCGTAACCGACAAAAACCCACCAACAGATGGAAGCGATCACGATACTGTACGGAGAGCGGACGTCGCCAATGAGACGACGGCGTTTAGACGCTGGAACCTATGTATTGCCGCCACCGTCAATGTCAGTCAGTCAGTTTAGATCCCGACCCTTGCACTTGCCAAGGGAAACAAACCGTCTCCAGAAGCCATCTCCACTGAGGGGACGTCGAGACGAGCGCGGATTTGCTGGGGCGCGTTATCTAGATGGTGTCAGAGTCGGGACGGAGGAGGGCTATGCTTCTCTCTCTCGCAGAGGTCGGCATCGTCGGGTTTCTGGTCCGGAACAAGACCGGGATGCCGGAGGCAGGCTGGGGACGAGGTCCTTTTTCTCCCGGACAAAGGATAATTACGGTGTTATCTTGCTGTGCCGTCTTTGGACGATACTAGTGTACTGGACAGCATTTATTGCTCAGGTTGTCTACGTATCGCCCATCTCCCGTTGCGGGAATTTGTCCCGGGAGGATAATGAAATGTCCTGATCCTCATCTCGGATCTCCCACGATGGCGATGCTTTTTGCCCCAAGGCCCGAGATTCCCATGGGCGTGGTAAAGCCGATTCGGGTTCTCGGCGGTCCTGCGGCATGTAGGTTGTTACGGTTGCTGGGCATGTCGAACCGAAACGATTCCGTTTTCCTCTGACGGCAAGGCCCAGACTCCGAGGATCAAACTCAAAGAGAGGCCGACAAGGAAGGAATCCCTGACCCTGGCACCTGGGTTGAGGTTCGTAGGGGATTGGATCGCAGAGGAGGATCTCGTTACATGACGTAATTAGCGGGCATGCAGTTGATGCTTCGTTGAGTCAACGGCTGTAACCCAGCGATACGTAACTACCACTTATCACGATTTGACCCGCAAGGTTTCTATCTACCAAGACGGGTACTAAGCTTTACCGAGGTCGGCTTGTCGTTGTTGATGTCGTTGCTAATATTCGGAGCGAACTGGTTTGCTTTGTACATGTGCATTCCGAAAGCACATGAAAGAGAACCTACAAACTAGATGGCTCACATGAGATGCGGCATGGCCACATGAACAAGAAACCAACAGTGTCCTATCAGCGACCCAGGCTCTACACGTGGACCTTGGGGTACATACGGTCGTGTGAACAATGCCCCGATACTGCGGACAAAGGCCGGAGGCACAGTTCGCTTTGCATGCATCTCGCCGCAGGGTCCAGGCCGTGTCTCTCTGCAGGCCTGGACTTGTGATATCTCTCCACTTTGGACCTCACGTTGCAGAGTCTCAGCAAGTGATAATCAATGCCCTCAAGCATCCGCCGCCGCCGCCCCACGGTTTACCCATCTCCACTGTCGTGAGACTAAGTAGTTAGTAACCCGCGAATCGCCAGCGGCGGCGAAAAGAAACAAAGTGGAGAGGCGCTCTCGTCCCCCCTGCTTCTTGGATGCATCTCTTGATCCTGCGCCACCACCGCGAGTGAGCGAGCCTGTTATCGTCAAGAGAGCAAGCGCCGAGATACGGGCCCTGCATTGCCCGTTTGTTGTCAGAGACGATGCCGTTGACGCGGGAGAATAGATACTAAAGGGGGCCGTTTGTTTGTTGCTTGGCCGAGGATATGGCGTCTTTGGGGTTATTGGTAGCGTGCAGATTGAAGTCATCCAACATACACGAGATGGCGACGCTCCTGACAGGTGATGTCAATGACAAGAGGCCGCCCGGTGAAAGTGACCAGCCTAACCAAGGCCAAAGCCCAAAACCTGGAGAATGCCCATTCGAGGATGCAATCGACGTCAGAGTTTCGGTATTACAGTAGTCGAGGACGGGCCTAAACGGTGGATCCATCTGTCCCCTCGATCGAATCCACTTGACGGAGCAGCGTCTCCTGTCCGTCCCCAGAGTTGCTGAGTGATCGATCAGTGAGTGAGTGGGAGTTGCTGATTAGAGTTCCAGGTTGGTGGTTTCTTTCTTTGAGTGGACTGCTGGTGACAACTCTGCAGATATTTGTTGAGCACCCGTTTCCTTGATAGTTGCAGAAGAAACCTCGGGCAACGTACAAGTTCATAACAGATACACGTGCTTCTCAACCACGATGAGTGTCGAAATCACCGCCAAACCTTGATCGATAATGAAACCTCTGGTACCGCAGTGATGAAAGTGGCGTGAGACAATGGGACCCTTTGTGCTGGGCCAGCGGCTTCAGGCAAGGCGGCCCACCGGATTCCTCTAGCAGGTCCCGTATCAGTGACGCTGAGGTGAGGTTACGGGCGGGGCAGCCCCCCTGCAAAACTCGCTGGCGAACCTCCTGCAAGCCCCCTAGCCCCCCTGTAGCCTAGGTACTTTCCCAACAGCGAGTGCTGGGCTACCACTGGTCAGCCAGTCCTGCAAAACGGTCACCGTGTATCCACCCTGCACTGCTCTCGTTGCCGGGCGTGTAATATCCTGCGCAGTGTCATCATTCAACCCCCTGTCCCTCGCTGGACCGTGCCCCGTCGCGATTTCTTTGCACGGGCCCGATCCATCTGTTACGGTCCCGTCCAGGCTAACATGGAGCGGGCGGGGATGCCAAAAAGGGTGACAGGTATGTACGTACTGTACCTACGGTGTCATGCACGGTCCACCCGGGCTGGCGACGGCGCCAAGCCCCGCTCTGCCGACGCAAAGTTGCTGAGGTCACTCAACTTCAAGCGGCAGGCGATGATGGAATGCGGCCCCCTCCCCCCACCTGCCTCGCCTTGTC